>QZLH01000420.1:15296-28349 GCA_003833135.1 Oehlia diaphana | reverse complement strand
TAAGGTTGCAGACATATCTTAAGGTAGTTACCTTATACGTCAATACGTCAATGTAGTAAGAAGATACTACTTTTCAAATATTTTGCCGTATTGACGTATGGGGTAGTAAGGTAGTAATTTTAATTTTAACTCTGGCCAAATTGTACTTTCAGCCAAAATTAAGTATGGCAATTACTGTAGTAATTGATCATTACAAGTAGGTTTAAGTAGGTTTGATATGAAAAATTTTTTTTTTTCTTGTATTACAGCATATGTTGTATCTTGACGTGACGTATGTCGTAAGGTAACTACCCTTGGCAAAAGAAATGTCTGCAACCCTATTGTCTACAAAAATGTTAAATTAGAAAAATATCCATCAGCAAACGAATGATCATTTAGAAGGATTATTATAAAACTTTATCACTTGGATATGCAGTGTCATTTGTTATACTGTATATGTATATATGGATTTTCTTATTCGAGTTAGCTATGAAACTCTAATATTACTAGGAAACAGTAACAGTTGATGCGTCCGAAGCGTCATAAATCACAGCTCATAAAAATTAAAAGTGTTATTATGATATTACGAAGAAATCACACTGCGAAATCAATTATTTATTTATTTAAACGAATACAAATTAAAAAGCATGTAAAATATTTAAGAAATTAAAATTTATTAGTTATCTGTTATTTTTTAAATGCTGTATAAAATTTTTAAGAAATTAAATCAGGGACATAAACAAAAAGGGTTACACATAAACAAATCTAAAGTTACACCTGATCCTAATATTTTGTTGGTCATGCACGCGTGCGTATAGACAACACATGCATGGTTTGCGTAGAATGGAAGTGTCCTATGCATACGCTTCGAACAATGATGAAATTAAATTTGCAACCTTTTCGAACGATTAAATATTAGATGTAAATTAGAATAAAAGTAACAGTTCGAAAACATATATTCAAACAGGATTCAGAATCATTAAATTTTT
The DNA here is from genome assembly GCA_003833135.1 of Oehlia diaphana. Classification (NCBI taxonomy): domain Eukaryota; kingdom Fungi; phylum Glomeromycota; class Glomeromycetes; order Glomerales; family Glomeraceae; genus Oehlia; species Oehlia diaphana. The sequence goes on along the minus strand of QZLH01000420.1, from coordinate 27,381 downwards.
CTATCTGTTTGTAATAAAAATAGGTATAATTAACGTTAATAAAAATTTAGTATTATCATTAGAAAAAGCAAGAGATGAATTTCTTTGACAAAAAAAACACTTTATATCAAAATATCGACTGGCTAGATTTTTTTTTTTTGTCTTCTTACAATTATCATTGAATTTTTACTTAAAAAACGATGCAAGCACATATTAATAAACTACCAATATTTAAATTACTCATTTAGAAAGACATTTTAATTTAAAATGAATTATATAATAACAGATACAGAATTTTATTTAATAATAGAAAATATATAAAATAAAGATTACATAAATACAGTAGGTAAAAATTTTACTATTTATTTAGTATATTTATAGAGAAATATAGTATTTACTAGGGAAAACTTTTTTTTTAATTAACCTTTTATCGGTTAATCACTAACTTGTAAATACTATTTAGAAAATATAAATACTATAAACAAAGTTTGATAATTTAATAAATAAAGAAAATTATTGATTTTTTTGAAGTTCTTCTAAACTATTTTGTGCACCTTGATTTCCTTGTTTAGCAGATTCTTCATACCAATAAATTGCCTTATCTATATCTTTTGCAATTCCATCACCTTTATACATTATTAAAGCCAGATTATTTTGTGCTATATCATTTCCCAAATTTGCAGCATTTTGATATAATTCAAATGCTTTTTGCTTATTAATTTTAGTTCCAATACCATTATTATAACAATATCCTAACATCATTATTCCACTTATAAATCCTCCTTCAGATGATTGTTTAAACAATTCAAAAGCTTTATTACAATTCCTTTTAACATCAATTCCATCTTCATATAAAACACCAAGATTATACATTGCATTTAAATTTCCATTATTTGCAGCTTTTTCATACCAATTAAGGGCCTTTTTTATGTCTTTTTTAATACCTACTATTCCATAATTATAACAATAACCAATACTAAATTGTCCACTTGATAAATTTTTATTAGCTACTTTTTCATAATATTTAAAAGCTAACTTTTCATTTTTTATAATTCCAATTCCAAATCTATAACAAAGACCAACAAACTGTTGTGCTAATATATGATTTTTTTCTGATGCATTGAAAAATAAATTAAATGCTTTCTCATTATTTTTAATTGTTATAATTCCATAATAATTAAAGTATCCAAGTAAAAAAATAGAATTTGAACTATTTTGATTATTTAATAACCAATCATAAAATTCTTGTGGATTTATATTATGATTATTAAAATATTCAATAGTTTGTTGCTTTTCTGATTTCCATTCAAGTCCTTTATTATTTAATTTAAAAATGAAATCATAAATTTCATCAACTATTATGTTAAAATCTTTTTCAATTGAAATAGTTTCTTGATTGCTTGATACTATTATAGAATCAATGTCTTTCGTATTCATTTTACCAAAATTTTGTATAAATTGAGATAAATCTCCTTGTAATTCCGAACTATTAGTACTTATAGAAGTCTCATTAAGTTCTTGTTCATTTGGCATTTGATGATTTTCTATAATTACTTCTTTTTTTGCAATCATGGAATTTAGCCAATCAACTACTTGATATATTGTTGGTCGATTATCTGGTTCCCCATCCCAACATTCTAATAACCAAATATAATTAAAAGATTAATAAAAATAATAACAAAATTTTAAAATTAAAAGAATACTTACTGGTATAAATTTTAACATATTCGTTAGGAGTATCAGGAACAACAGTTTCTCTAATACCTTGTGAAATATCCAAAGCTAAACCAACATCATATTCTTCACCTTCAATGTAAAAGGGAGGTTGGCCGCTAGAAATTTCCCACAACAATACTCCAATACTGTAAACATCACTCTTTTCACTTAGTGAGTACAATCGTGTTGATTGGTTAATATTTCTGTTATTATTTCTTCGTCTATTGAAGCATTTTGGATCGACATAAGGAACCATTCCGAATAATTTTGATTGAGAACTGGACGATGTTCCAATTCTTTTTGATAATCCGAAATCTGCTAATTTGATTATATTATTACGGACAAGTATATTTCCGGAATGCTACGAAAGAAAAATATATTTTCAAATGAATAATGCAGAATAATATTATTAACGATTTAATAAATGTTAAAATGAATTACCAAATCGCGATGTACTATTCCTTCATTATGTAAGCATGATACGGCACAAGATAACTGGTATGCCATATTATATTTGTCATCCCAAGTAAGTCTGCTAAAGTTTTTCTTCAAATAACTCCGAAGAGTACCACCGTCGGCGTATTCCAATACTAACCCATAATTATTATGATTATCTAATAAATAAATAAAAAATCATTAAAATGTATTTCTTTGAATTTTGTGATTAATAAGAATATTATATTTATTAAGATAACTTCTGTCAATAATACCTGACTCAAGTTTTGTTACCCCATAGCAACGAATAATGTTATCATGAAAATCAACATCTCGTTGAATTTTTAACTAAAAAATAAAATTCAAAATTTAAAATAAGTATATTAAATGAAATGATAAACGGAAAAAAAAAAAAAAAATGTATTTTATATCGAATTACCTCACGAACAACCTCTTTAACAGTGATGTTATCAAAATTTAAAAAAGATTTTAACGCAAATTGTTTTTCTGAATTTTTCCAATTTGCACGATATACTTTCCCAAAACCTCCGGTACCAATGTGTTGAATATTATTAAATTGGTCGTATTCATAAAATTTAAAATATTCTTTATCGACAGCTTCCTCAATCCAACTGACCCATTCATTTGTATGCTCTGTATCTTGCATTTTTGATAATATCGAACGTATTGAATAATAGTAAATTAACAGTAAAATTAAAAAAAATGAAAGTTAAAATTATTGGTTCTTATGTATACTTCTTTTGTTTCAAATATTAATTAGTATTACCAAACAAAAATAGCCTTTGGTACCGCAGTACTGCATATCCTAAATTTGTGACAGGTTATACCGATTAGAAATACTTTTTGGGAGCGATCGACAAATGTGCCACAGACAGTAATCTTGTCTCGTCAAAAAAAAAAAAAAAAAAAAAAAAAAAAAAAAAAAAAAACCTTAATAAGAGGAATAAGAGGTGTAATTTTGCCTGCTCTGCAATTTTACTTAGAACGACAAACAAAGAAAATTTAGACTTAAACGCGATTTTTCAAAAAATGCGCCACATACTTTAAACAATATATTCGGCGTAACCTGTCACACATTTAGGACAGTGCACACGGTATAACAAGTTCGTACTAGGATTAGCTTTTTTGAATTTATTTGGCCAATGAAAGTAAGGTTGCACAATTTAGAATTTATTTATTGATGTTAAATAATCATTCCACGGAGTTTTTTTTTAAAAAAATGTGTTGTTATGATGAAAATAAGAATATTCTAATTTATTTATCAAAAGTATTATTACGAAGTTTACAAATATATTAATTATATTTAAATAATTTAAGTGTAAAAAATGCTATTTTTCGAAAAACATTCCTAAGATCGTTTTCTCATCTCGTTATTTTCATAAATTAATTATTATTTATATTAATTAAAAAGGGGGAGTACATTTTTTTTTGTTAAAATGTCATCAATGATTTTGTGACATATATAATTTTTTTAATTTTGAATTAGATTTCAAAGCTGTCGATCATAAATAGCCACACCGATAAAATTTCAGTATTTGAAACATTATTTTAACTATGCAAAGTATACTTACTTGAAACTAAGATAATTTTCATCAACAACTGTTGCATAAACTAAAATACACGTATTGTCTTGTCAGATGCTTGTGGACCTATAAGCAACAAAAATTCGCCAGCCTTTGATATCAAGAAGGAATTTCCTGTGATCTTTATTTTCTGTTGGATTTACGAAGTAAACAGAAGGTACTTGATCTGGCATGATATGTCCGCTAACTATCCATCTCTTTTTGGTTAAGACTGGAACTGATGATGAAAGTTTAGTATTTAAATTGTTGAAGAAAACAAATTTTTATTACAAATCTTACGTTCTTCCAGAGCCTTCCTTTTTCTTGTGAGGTTTTTAATAAAACTTTCACTTTTTTCAACAGATTCTCCTTCAAAATCAGCAGAACTTAATCACGTGATAGCAGGATGTGCACTCTGGGACGCTCTTCTTCCCTATGTACGAGAACACAGGGCGTAGCACATTCGCTACCCACATAGTAAGACGTGTACGTACAGAGGCTCTATGTCTGGACGCTCTTCTTCCCTGTGTGCGAGAATACAGGGCGTAGCACACTTGCTACTCTATTTTAAGAATGTGCTAACCTTCAAATGACGCTTTAGCATTGCCACTTTCTTCCCGTCTTCGTCTCGGGTTCTATATTACTAAACAATATATCCAATTCCTTGCCTAAATCGCTAAGTTGATGATCATTTTGACTCATCAGGATATTGTTCATAATAAAAATCATCCCACGTATATATTCTCCATTTTGTATAAGGTTTTCTAACTTTTTGTAATACTTTCTCTAGCAACATGATGACAAAAATGAAAAATAAGTTGTATCAAGTAACAACCCAAACTTATCTTAAATAAATTCCGTGGTTTATTAATAAAATTCTTTAAGAATAAATACAAAATAAGAAACCTATTGTTTATTGATTTTAGAGCAAATATATTTTATCTTGTAAATTTATTAATAAAAATAACGTTTATTAATTAAAGAAATTTATTATAAATTATTGGTTTTTTTTTACCTTTATTACACGCGTTGACGTTAAACTATCCACCAAAATAAGTTTTTCTTATAAAAAAATCATCTTTTTTACAAAAAATTATCAAAAAGAAGAGTTATCAGTTATTCGGCTATTTAATTTTACGTTTTATATTGAATTTGTTCGCCGACCTTTCTTTAATAACGTTTTATTAATAAAAAATGCGCTTTTAACATACATATAACAATTTTATTTTATTTCTTTTTAATTAAAAAATAAATAAATTTTGACTCTATATTAAAAATACTGACAATTGGTTTTCTATATTATCGCCGATTTCAAAGTGATATGCGCAAGGGACTATAATAATAAAAAAAAAAATGTTATTTTCTGAATTTCTGATTTCTGCGAAACCCAAGATTTCCAAATAGAAAAAAGATTTAAAATAAGGATATTTCAAGTCGAAAACCAAAAATTCAATTATCGGAAAAGTTGCCTTATAAAAAACTAATTCTATAATAGAATTTATGAATTAGCAATATAGATAAACTTAAGTTGGGTTTCGACTTAGAATACCCCATTTTACATCTTTTTCTATATAAGACACTGGGAAATCTCGGGTTTCGCTAAATTTATAAATATATTTTTTTTTTTTTTTTGTGAAATTTTTTGCGTACATCATTTGAAAACGGCGATAAAGAAATACCAAAACTTGTTTTTTCTATTATACTTAATAAAAAGCATCTTTTTAGTATAAAAAAAATGCAATTAGACTTTTTTGTCTTTAAGTAAAAAATCAAAAATCGGTTTATTATTGAATGAAATACATTTTTTAATATAAAAAAAACGCGTTTAGTTTTTATTAAAAAATGAAAATTATTATTTTTTTTACTATAATATAAAAAAGTGCTTTTCATTTTTCTAGCAAACAGGAAATTCGTTCTCTTTTATTTTTAGGACCCACGTCAAATAATCAGTACATGAATCAGTTGATCATTGATCGATAATAAAAAGCTGCGTCCTTATTCACGTTTATGGAAGGAGTAACATAAATTTCATATTATTTTTATTATTTTTTTTTTTATTATAAGCTAGTACTAAAAATGCAAACGAGCGTATTTATTGATCAAAGAAACTTTTTTATTATTAATTATTATTTTATTATTCGTTAATAATTTATATTTTTTTAGTTCACTTTTGTATCACAAAAGGATATACTATGTTAGTAGTCATGCATGACTTATTTTATACAGTTCACCCTTACAATAACAAATTTTTATATTGAATAACTTGTTATAGTGGAGAAAGTTCCTGACAATAATTTTTTAATATAACGAATTATAAAGTAAAATCTTTGTACTTCGTAATTCAATCCTCAGTATGGTGAAGGTTTTTACAATACCGAATTTTAAGAGTTACACAAATCATTTAATGACATGATACTTGCTTATGTACGAAAGTTCTATAAAATTATACAATGTCAAAACTTTATGATCATCAAGAAGAATGTTAATTATTGCCATATCAACTTGCCATACTAATTTTAAAAATACGTAAATCACGTGATTATAGATTTTGCGATTTTTTGTCAAAAAAATGTTTTACTTTAATTCACTATACTACTACAGTGAATTCCCTCATTATAACGAATTTTAATCTCCAACCTACAGAATTCACTATAGTTAGAGCGAACAGTATACTATTAACATTTAAAACGAATTCTAATTTGTTAAAACAGATAATGCAGATATCCCAATACCCGGATTAACGGATCCAGACTCTATCACTAATAATAATTAAACATATTCTTCAATCTTCAATTTGTTTGTTTGTAAAATATATTCCAAGATTTCTTTTAAGTAATATCATAACATTTTTTTTGGAAGTAACCTTTTATTTTTATTTAAAGGTAAAAAAGAATTGAAAACAGGAAAATTGCAAACGTTTATTTGTTGATACAGACCTTATTCATATTATGTGATATATCTTATATTATAGGATTATATATTTTCTTTTTTTTCGTTTTGAGTCTTACTCTGTAATAATCTTAAGAATATTATGACTTCTTTATAATTTTTTTGGATTTATTCTACTTTCGCTAAAATTTAATCCAAAAATCGCCTATATAAATGGTAAATTTTATAAAATCACTAGTAATGAATAATTATTTAAAAAATTATTATGAAACTAATTAGCTAACATGTGTCATTTACTCATTTTTATGGATATTCTTATTCAAATTAGTTATGGAACTCTAATATTATTGAAGAATTAGAAAATATAAAAGAGGAAAACCTTTTGAACTATTAAATTCTAAAGTGTCAATTAGAAATGAAATGTAACAATAATATTATTCAATCTAAATTCAGTGATCGCTTACATTTTCGGTAATTATTAGTAATAAGAATAGTTGTAAAAACTATTAATTAATTAATCAATCTTTTTTTTTTTTTTTTTTTTTTTTTTTTTTTTGATGTGAAAAGTTAGAAAAAGCTAAAAATAATTTTACTAAAAATCATTTTGTATAAATATCAAAAACTGATTTTACAAGTAGCAACTTTCTTTTATTTTAGCTTTAGATTTATGTTTCACTTTTTAAAATTTTTAATTATTACTAAATTAAATTAAGTACCATATAAAATCATAAAAGTAATATTTCTATAATTGATTTTTTCCTATAATTTATTTTTCAAAAATAGAAAGAATGGATCATTAAATTATTACACTCTTTTAAATTTTCGATGTTAAACATAATTATCAGAAGCGTAGCGAAGTACACTCAATGTCCATCTGTCACGACACCAATGAAATTGTAGGATCAGGTTTAAAAATAATAATAAATTATGGTCAATGAAGTTTTAGAATCAGATGTTATCATGTAATATTACTGATAATCATGTGATTATAACGCTTTTACCTACAGTAATTTTGTAATATTCTTTATTTAAATTGAAATGTCATTTAAGTTTAAAAGAAAATATATTTAAAAATAATTATATAAAAGAGATAACATTTTAAATGATTTAAATTTTTTACAATTTTAATAATTAAACAAAATAATTACCATAAATTATCGTCTTTTTTCTGAAGGTTATTTAAATTATTCATTGCTAACCCATTTCCTTGTTTAGCAGATTTTTCATACCAATATATCGCTTTATCTATATCTTTTGAAATTCCATCTCCTGTTTCATACATTAAAGCAAGATTATTTTGTGCTATATCATGTCCTAAATTTGCAGCAGTTTGATATAATTTAAATGCTTTTTGTTTATCTGTTTTAGTTCCAATACCATTATTATAACAATATCCTAACATCATTATTCCACTTGAATATCCTCCTTCAGCTGATTGTTTATACAATTCAAATGCTTTATTATAATCTTTTTCAATACCAATTCCATTTCTATAACAATTACCAAGATTATATATTGCCATTAAGTTTCCATTATTTGCAGCCTTTTCATACCAATAAACAGCCTTTTTAAAATCTTTTTTAACACTCACTATTCCTTTTTCATAAAAATATCCAATACTTACTTGTCCAGATGAAAAATTTTTATTAGCTGATTTTTCATAATATTTAAAAGCTAATTTTTCATTTTTCATGATTCCATTTCCATATCTATAACAATGACCAACAAAATATTGTGCCAATATATGATTTTCTTCTGATGCATTAATAAATAAATCAAATGCTTTCTCAATATTTTCACTGACTGCAATTCCATAATAACTAAAATATCCAAAAATAAAAATATAATTTGAATTATTATAATTATCTAATAACCAATTATAAATTTCTTTTGAATTTAAATTATAATTATTAAAAAATTCAATAACTTGTTGTTTCACTGAATTTATTTTAAGTCCTATATTCATTAATTTAAAAATAAAATCATATATAATATTAAAATCTTCAATTGGAAAATTTTCTTGTTTATTTAATCTTATCATAGGATCAATTTCTTTTATATTTATTTTATTAAAATTTTTAATAAGTTGAGTTAAATCTCCTTGTAATTCTGAATTATTAGTACTTAAAGAAGTACTATCATTAAATTCTTGTTCATTTGTATATTCGATATCTTGCATTTTGATATTATTGAGTGTTATCAAAACGTATTGAATAATGATGTTAACAGTAAAGTTAAGAAATGAAATGAAAAGTAAAAATTATTAAAGTTTTATTGCGTATGCCTATTTTATATTTTTTTTTTCTCCGATGATAGTCGTACAAGCGTACAGGTAACCTGTTAAGTCAATCAACCTTGGTACCGCAGTAATTTTCATCTTCATAATGACGTCATCATTAACATTGAATGTTGTAATTGTCGTACGGTAAAAGAATTTATTAAAAGTATTATAAGCCACATAATTATTTATTACAGAGTACTATTAAGAGATATATAACTCGTTTCTTGGTAAAAATCAAATTTTTTTATTCGTCTATAATGTTGATGTTATTTGAATAAAATTAAACAAATGATTCTTATATCAATAGTTTTACTGGTATAGAATTTACTTTAATATAAATGGTTATTTTCTGAAAAAAATTCTGAAGGTTTCATTTCTTTTCATAAATTAAAAAATTTTCTAGTTCTAAAATAAATAAAAATTAATTAAAGGGGGGGAGGGGGAATCCGGGGATAACGATTTTATGACCAACAAATACAAAATTATTTTGGTTAAAATATCATGTGGCATGAACAATAAAATTTTTTATGTTATGAACAAGATTTATTCAAAATTTTCCAAAGATATCGATCCTAACCACACCGGTAAAATTCAATGTTATTAATGTTATTTTAATTGTGAAGATATAATTAATTGACGATGATTATGGAAATTATGGAGATGTATTTCATAATAACAATGTTGTACCAATTGTATATTTTGTATTATTTGTTGTCACTTCAATTGTTACATTGAACGATAGTTAGAGTATCTTTTGTGATTTCTATTAATTTAGCAAAGAATATTAAATCTTTCTCTAAAATAAATAAAGGAAAATATCGAGTTTTGGCAAATAAATTTCCTCTTAAATTATTATCTTTAGCATCATTATCATCGTATAATCAAAACTATTAATCAAACTTTCAATTCTGCTAAATTAATAAATTTGAAATTGCTTGAATTGAAAAATAATTCAAATAGTTGCGATTACATTGTTCAAGAATTCCTAAAGAATTAGAATAGTTTCTTTTTAAAAACTGAAGATTCACCGTCTGTCTGCTGATATATATAATTTTATTTCTCTCGAATTTTTTTTTTTTTTTTTTTTTTTTGAGAGAATTAAAATACATATATTATCATTATAATTTGAACTTTTTACGACATAATTTCTTCTGAGTCTGTTTGAGTGATCATTTACTATATAATTATGATAATTGAATTTTTAGATTTAATATTATCGCAATCAAAAATTGATACGTTCTAATTTATGAATTATTTCTTCAGGACAGGAATCTTTAAAGTTGAAAGTATGATAAAGATTTTGATGCAGAACATTTGAAAATATTCAAATTTTGACATATTAAAATATTTAATTTTTAATAAAAATAGCCATTGATAATTATTTTATAGTCAACAGTTGCTAATATCAAATACACCTTTGAGTCTTTGACTAATTTATTATTATTCTTGAAGAAATTATTTGAATATATAATTTAATCTTAAAAGTGGGTGTTTTTATATTAATAAAGATCTTTTTCTATTGTTTTTTCAATAATAAATAATGAGGAGAATTTTGATTTCTTATTAAAACATTATTAGTTGTCATTCTTTCAAGAATTTCGGTAATTTTTTCGCACTATTTTATTACGGATTATTTTTTCCACAGGTAAATATACATAAAAATAAAAATTCTTCAGTTTATTTCTGAAAATTATTCCAAGATTTTTAATACTAATACAATATATACTTTGGGAATTATCTATTGTTTGTTTTTATTTGAAGGTAAAAAAATTGAGACAAAGAAAGGCGACTTATTCATATTATGCGATTTAATTTACATTATAAATTATATGTTTTCTTTTTATTCTAATTCCTCCGCCATGATTATCTTTAAGAATAATATGACTTCTTTATAAATGTTTTGCTTTGTATTTATCTTCCTTTAAAAAATCACCTATATAATCAATAAATCAAAAAAAAAAAAATAAATGGATAATTATTTAAATGAATATTATTAAACTACTAATTAATTAACATGTGTCATATTATTATGGAAATTCCATTCAATTAGATATGGAACTCCAAGAATTAAATTCTGTAAAAAAAAAAAGCAATTGAATGATTAAAATAAATAAATTAGAAATGAAATGTTGCACTATTAAAATTCAGTAATAATCATTGCATTTTTATAATTATTAATTATAAGTATAGTTGTAATTAAGGTTAAAACTATAATTAATTAATTTATTTATTCTTTTTTTTTTGTTTGATGAAAAAGTTAGACAAAGCTGAAATGATTTTATCATTTTATATAAAATATCGAAAACTGACTAGCAACTTTTATTTTTAGCTTTAAGCTTTATGTTTTACTTATTTATTATCTTTTTACAATTGAGATTTTCCCTATAATTTTAATAAAAAATAGAAAGAACGCAAGTGTATTCTTACATTTCAATGTTTGTTAATTTATGACATACACAAAAAATATAAAAAAAAATTACTATATATAAAAATGTATAACAATCTATTTATTTATATTTCTAAAGCAGTAAAATATTTATAACCTTGTAAAAATAAATACTGTAATTCTATAAATAAATGATTTAAAGTTTTACAATTTAATAGTAATTAAAGGAAAATTATTAAAAATTATAGATTTTTTTAAGATTCTCTAATTTATATTGTGCATCTTGATCTCCTTGTTTGGCACATTTTTCATACCAATAAATTGCTTTACCTATATTTTTTGTAATTCCATCTCCTTCTTCATACATTAAAGCAAGATTATATTGTGCTACATCACCTCCTAAAATTGCAGCATTTTGATAAAATTCAAATGCTTTTTGTTTATCAATTTTAGTTCCAATACCATTACTATAACAATATCCTAGCATCATTATTCCTCCTGAATATCCTTCTTCAGCTGTTTGTTTAAACAATTTAAAAGCTTTATTATGATCTTTTTCAATACCAATTCCATTTTTATTTAAGATGCCAAGATTAAATATTGCCATTAAGTTTCCATTATTATTTGCAGCTTTTTCATACCAATAAATTGTCTTCTTTAAATCTATTTCAACACCTATTCCTTTATCATAACAATAACCAAGACTTAATTGGCCATATGATAAATTTTTATTAGCCACTTTTTCATAATATTCAAAAGCTAATTTATCATTTTTTGTAGTTCCATTTCCATATAAATAACATCTACCAACAAAAT
>QZLH01000419.1:61450-84690 GCA_003833135.1 Oehlia diaphana | reverse complement strand
TTAAATATATTCCATTTGTCATTAATTCCAAAGCATTTGTCATTAATTCCCAAAGCATTTGCCATTAATTCCAAAGTATTTGCAAATCTATAAACAAATTTCCTATAAAGGAAATAGGATTTCACGAGACTTTTAAAAAGAAAATTATTACTTAAATTGCACCATTTGAATTTTAACCAAATATGGAAAATTATTTTCATATCGCCAAACTGTTTGACAGTATTGGCAAAGAATTTAACTATAAAGTCAAACAGTTTGTCGGTACAGCAAATCATTTGAATTTCGCAGTTAACCTTAAACGTCAAATGATTTAGCTTTTACGTTTAAACATCTGCCCAGTCCGGCGTGCCATAATTCCTTGCTATTAATATTGCTGGTGAAGTTGATTTATTAAATAAACATCCTAATGTTTCTAGGTAGAAGAACATTAGCGAACGTAAATGTTGGAAAAATATTATCACTGAATAATATATGAAATTATTTTTAAAAAAATTGAGATAAATAGTTTTCTTCATTTATGTATATTTTACAAGCTGTAATTTATGCGTATATTAATAAATATATTTCTTTTACATTATCTGTATATAAAGGTTTGCAAGTAGAGACTGGATCCGTTATCCGTTTGAATTTTCAGTAAAATTAGTAAAATTGTAATTTAAAGTTACAAATAAGTGTTTGAAGCGAAAAATTTTGGAATAAATATTCTTTGCGGAATTCCTGTTTTAGTCATAAAATTTATTTCGATTTTATATATAGCAATAGATTCGCTATACACAAATTACACTTTGGATATTTTGGATATCCGTTATCCGGATTAAATTCTAAATCAATTACTACAACATTACTAAAAATAAAATTTTAATTATAGATGATCATTACTACATTTAAATCTGCGGGTCACTATCTTTAAATTCAAAATTATTAATATCAGTTCAAACAAAGGATCCAACCTCTAGTCTCAAGTGATCATAATTGATCTTGTACAGCCAGTCGGTACCGATCCTCAGAAGCAAACTTTTTGTAAGATTATGTAATTTGACATTGTTTTACATGTTCAAAAACCTGATACATTTTTACAGGGCCGGAATTATGACTGTGCTCAATAAAGTAATAGATTTCTACCCCGGCAATAACTAAAAAGGAACACTTTAAAGAATTAGCTCAAGCCTTTTTATGGTTTTTTGGTACGAACATTTGAACGACTGACACAAGACCGACAACAAAATCTTGACAAGTCAAAATCCCGACAAATCATTATCTTGTTATTCCGACAAGTTGATTATCCTGGCAATTTTATAAAATTTACTACATTTAAACTAAAATATTACATATTGCAACAAATTATTTTATTAGAACACACATAATTAGATTTACAAAATTGTCGATATAATGACTTGTCGACTGTCGAGATTTTGGATTGTCGAGATTTTGTTGTCGTTCTTGTGTTAGTCGGTCGAGATTTGATCGGATACCCTAAACTAGGAAACTGAGTCGAAGCGCTGTTTAAGGTTTTATTGTTGTACGTCGTCACATGTCAGACGGACATTCGGAATTCTGGATGGACATTCGTATACCTTGCGAGTCCTTCGGACTAATTGCTTATTTTATTTTAGCATGAGAATTTTAAAAGACATTTTTTTCAAAGGGTTTTAATCTGTCGGCTATTTCATTTCTTATTTGAAATTTGTTCTTTTTTTGAATGGCTAATCAATCATTCTCACTGTATTCTTCCCAATTTATGATTAATCTTTCCCAATCGATTTGTTTATGTCGGTAAATCTACAGTAGATCGGAAACCGGGTGAATGAGAAATAGAAGTACACTGCGTAAAATGATATTATGGTTAGTTGATTTTTAAGATTTAAGATACAATTTCTTTTTTCTTTCTTGAACTCAAATTCATTTTCCAATTAGAATCAAATTTATTATAAATACGACCTCAAAAATATTCCATCGAATTTTTTTTAAAAAAAAAATTGATAAATATAATACTAAAAAACTTTTCTTTCATAAAATCAACTCGTAAAAAATGACTATCCAAGTTTACGGATTCTCTACATATGCTCAAAGTCTTGTAGTAATTTATGTCCTTAAAGAATTAGGATTATCTTATGAAGTCATTCAACCAGCTAGTCTTGAAGAAATTAAATCTCCAGAATATTTAGCTACTAAGCATCCTTTGTAAGTGAAAAAAACATTTCTCTAAAGAGCATTAATATATATACATATTAGAACATCACGAGTTACTGATTTGAGCTTTCCTTCTCTCTCTCTCTCTTTTTTTTCTTTAATAGCGGGAAAATGCCTGTTCTCAATGATGACGGATTCCAAATCGTGCAATAGTTCGTTATTTGGTACATAAATATCAAGGAACCAAAACTTCTAATGTTCTTATTCCTTCTGATGTACAAAAAGCCGCTTTGGTAGAACAATTCATTTCTATAGAGGCCAATTATTATAATCAACCTATAGCTAAAATGCTTACGCAATTAATACTAGCGAAAAAACTAGGCAATGAAGTTGATCTTAAAATTGTCAACGAAGCTCGCGAAGAACTTGATAAAAATTTAGATGTTTATGAAAAATTATTGGAGGATAAAGATTATTTAACTGGGGAATTTTCTTTAGTCGATTTTCTTCATATTCCTTCCACTTTTTATGCTTTTAAAGCCGGCGAAGGTGAATTATGGAATAAACGTCCTAATGTTTCTAGATGGTGGAAGAACATTAGTGAACGTGAAAGTTGGAAAAGTATTGTCACTGAATATAAACTAGATGAAGTTGTTTAACCCGTTTGGTTATAATGTTGTATATCTAGTATGGCAATTATAATAGTTATTTAAACGTTCAATCAATCTTATACGAACAAATTTTGTTACAATTGAAATAAAACACCTGATGTCGTAACTACAATAATATAAATAAATTTTTGTATGCTTGAATTTATCTACAATAAGTTATATTCTCACATTCATCATTTATTTATTGCATATATTTGTTTAGCATGAGAATTTTTAATTCAGTAAATTAATTTTAGATCCGAGTTTAAAGAATTCAAAACATAATACACCAGCTAAGCTATATTAGTAAGACATAAATGACTTTCTTTAAATGTTTAGTCGGACGTCCTATTTAATGTTCATGTATTTAGTTTTTTTTTCTTGAATAGCTGGTCGACCATCCTAACTAAAAAATATGCTATCTTTAGAATGGGTGAGTTTAGATAAGAAAAATATAAGAAAAATTAAGTGAACATTGGTGACGAAGTCATGTGATATAACGGGAAGATCAATGTTTTTTTGCTTTACATAAAATAAATAAATAAATAAATAAATAATGTTTTAACATGTTAAATATATCTCACATATGGAGTATACGACGTATATTGAATATTTTAAACATTTTTAGTTTAGTATTTTTATGTATATATAGACGCATTTATTTTCGATGTAGACAGATACAAACTGATAATTACAGATAAATAACGTTTTGATAAATAAAGTTTTATTAATAATTTGTTTGGTTAATGGTAATTTATAGTTAAATTGCGTTTATTTATTTTTGCGTCAATTATCTTTATTTATATTTATTCGCATACATATATACTTCTGCTTACCATAATTAATTTTCGTTTATTAATAAACATTAAGGAACTGACCATGACACCAAATCTTTTTAGAAAGATTATTTAACTGAGGAATTTTCTTTGGCTGATCTTCATCATATTCCTTTTGCTTTTTATTGAATAAGCATCCTAATGTTTCTAGATGGTGGAAGAACATTAGCGAACGTCAATATTAAAAAATATTGTCACTGAGTATAATATACGAAATTTTTTTTTAAAAAAATTGATATAGTTTTCTTCATTTATGTGTATTTTACAAGCTGTAAGTGATAGGTACAGTATATTAAGTATATTTCTTTTACATTAAAGGTTTGATATTGTCTCAAGCGATATCAAAATGACTACCGATGCAGTCGGTACTGATTCTGATGTATGTATGCATATGTAATTTTGACATTAGTTGCATTGTTCAAACCTGATTATTTTTTCAGGGCTGGAATTATAATTTCAGTCTGTGCCACCCGGCAATAACTAAAAAGGAAAACTTTACATAGGAAACGGAAAACGTTATTAACTGTTTAAGGTTTTATTGTTGTACGTCGTCATGTGTCACAGTGTCAGACGGATATTCGTATCACCTTGCGTAGTCTTTCGTTACACTTCGGACTAATCGCTTTTTTTATTTTAGCATGAGAATTTATTAATCTTACCGCTATAGCAATAGATTAATAAAAAAGATCTGTAATTTTTTTGTTGTATAAGTTTTAAACGACATTTTTTCATTTTTTTCAAAGGGCTTTAATCGGTAGGCTATTTCACGTTGTTATTTTTTATTTGTATGTTTATTCTTTTTTTGAAATGGCTAATCAAACATTCTCACTGGTATTCTTCCCAATTTATGATTAATCTTTCCAAATCTATTTGTTTATGTCGGTAAATCTTTATACCGGAAACCGGGTGAATGAGAAATAGAAGAAATGGTATACTGCGTAAAATGATATTAACAAATTTGGTTAGTTAATTTTCAAGATTTTTAAGATTTAAAATTTTTTTTTTTTTTGAACACTGATTCATTTTCCAATTAGAATCAAAATACGTAAAAAATGACTATTAAAATTTACGGATTTTCTGCATCTAGTAATAGTCTTGTAGTATTTCTTGTCCTTAAAGAATTAGGATTACCTTATGAAGTCATTCAACCAGCTGGTTTTGAAGAAATTAAATCTTCAGATTATTTAGCTACCAAACATCCTTTGTAAGTGAAAAAAAATATTCTCTAAAGGGCGTTATAGAAACATCACGAGTTACTGATTTGAGCTTTCCTTCTCTCTCTCTCTCTTTTTAATAGCGGAAAAGTTCCTGTTCTCAACGATGACGGATTCCAAATTTACGAATGTAGAGCAATAGCTCGTTATTTGATAAATAAATATCAAGGAACCAAGACTTCCACCATTCTTATTCCTTCTGATGTACATAAAGCCGCCTTGGTAGAACAATTCATTTCTGTAGACACCTCTTATTATAATCCACCTATAAGTAAATTAACCGTGCAATTAGTATACTTTAAACGCATTGGTAATGAAGTTGATCTTAAAATTGTTAACGAAGCTCGCGAAGAACTTGAAAAAGTTTTAGATGTTTATGAAAAATTATTGGAGGGTAAAGATTATTTAACCGGAGAATTTACTTTAGCTGATCTTCTTCATATTCCTTATACTTATTATGCTATTAACGTTGCTGGTGAAGTTGATTTATTGAACAAACGTCCTAATGTTTCTAGATGGTGGAAGAATATTAGCGAACGTGAATGTTGGAAAAATGTTGTTACTGAATATTCAGTAAAATAGAATAATATACCCATAATTTGTTGAAAGTTTATTCCTCATTTACAGTATTGGTTAATTGTTAATAAATAAGTTTTAAGTTTTTAATTTACATTACATTTTTGGAAGTTATTTATATTATAAGTTGGACTAATATCAGTTAATGATTGAGACCGAAATCGATGATAATCGGAAACCACGCAAACGTACAAACGGAAGGGTAATCGCCAAAACTCTAATATGATATCAGAACTATTATTTAAAACTATTGTAATTCACGCTAATTTTTAATTAGAAAAGTAACGTATTTATATCTTTACTAAGTTATCAATGTACAATAAAAAAAAAAACTAAAAAGTACGCACAGAACCACAAACCACAAAGACCATTAAAGGCTACTTTAACTTGTAAGGATAATAACTACACTAAATTTATTTCTCCTGAAACAAAATACATTCCTAAACATTTAAAGACTTTTAAAATTAATATTTAACAATATACAAGTACAGTAAATTAAAAATATTTTATAAAATTGATTACCTGCAACTTTTCATATGTTCTCTTAGACATATCTTCTTCAAACAAGACCAAGAAGACTTCCCTCACTATTTTTTTTTTTTAAAAAAAAAAATTTGTATTTAAGAAGATTTTAAACATAAGTAACAATATACTTACTTCTGTGATCAATTGAATTTAAATAAAGGTTTTTGCCATTTTGGATTTCTAATAACTTTTCTTTGGTATGCTTTTTTTGTTCTTCAAAATTTTCTTTAGGGTTAAACATGTAATCACCACCAGTAATACAAAAAAATAGGACGCAACCTATTGCCCACCAATCTGCAGCTATAATTTGTTTTTCTGTACGTGTTTTTTTATTAAAAAGTTCTGGTGCATCTAAAAAGAAATGTAAATTTTTTAAAAACTTGTATAAAATATCTACATTTTTTTTAAAAGAATATATATATTTACAGTGATTTAAAGTACCACAATGATTGGTACTACGACTTTTAGATATATTACGACATAAACCAAAATCCCCTAACTTCAGTTTTAAAGGAGTTTTACGCACAACAAAAATATTTTCGGCTTTTAAATCTCTATGTATTAATCCCGCCATGTGTAATTTCTATTAAAAAAAAAAATATGTTAATTTATAAAATTTTTTTAATAAATTATATTGATAATAACCTACATACATGAACACAGGATACCAATTCTAATAAAAGAAGTTTTGCTTTTTTATAATTTAAACGCGCTCGATTTTTATATACAAGATCATACAAAGTTCCTCCCTTTATCCTGTATATAAATACAAATAATATAAAAAGTATATAAAATTTACAATATTACAAATAATGAAATAAAATATAAACATTTACCATTCCATAAATAAAATATGTCTTTTTGAAAAACTATCATAATAACCATACTTTGCTTGGATCGCGATTCCCTTTTTAAATAAATAAAAAATAAAAATAAAAAAATTAGTATTTAATTAACGATAATATTAATAAAAAATAACTTACAAGTCTTTCCAATTCCTTCATATAAATGTATTCATCTTTCAAAGAAACAGTTCCAAACTTGGCAGCTAATTTTTCTTTTTCATTTTGTTCATTTTGAACCAAAAAAACCTTTCCGAATCCTCCGCTATTAATTTTATCAGCATATGATTTATTAAGGAAAAAAAAAATAATATTTGACACAAATATATTTATTTACCTTCCAAGTAATTTAATATACTTATATTTATGATCAAAACAAGTTTGTTCAATATTGATAGGACTTTTATAAACTATTATTAAAATTTGATTAAATTATTAATTATATAATTCATATAAATCTTTAAATAAATTACCTGATTTGTTCTGTTGGTCATTTTCTTCATTTTCTTGATATTTGTTAATTTTAAATTTAGGAGTATATTTCGCATATTTCTATAAGATCAGTAAAATAAAAATTATTATTTTTCTAAAAATTAATTTATTATGACAACATATTAACTATTACTTGTAAGTTCCCACAACCACAATTGAGTATATGGACATCACGATATGTAACTAAAAAAAAAATATCTGGTTTAATTAAATAATTGAAATTTATATGAATTTAATTAATGTAAAATTTGAATTTATTAACTTACATTTAATAAATTTATTTTTAAGTTTTAAACGAAATTCGACTCCATCATTTAAATCAATGCTTTCTTCTAGTATGCATAATTTTCGTTGTTTATTTTCGGGGTTTACTTTTTTCATGCTATCTCCACTGATTTAAAAATAAATTCATTTATATAAATGAATTTTTTTTTAATGATGGCAATGTAGAAAATATCAATGATCAAACCTTAAATTCAGCAGTTTTTTTCCATTATGATCCTTTAATAAATAAATAAAAGTTCACTATTCGTAAGTATACTTTAAATATGTAATAGAAGAATTGGTTAAATAAAAAAAATATTTAAAAAGCTTACATTTTGTATAATACAATGAATCTCATAATTGCTATCTTTCAAGTTAAGATACTAATTAGATAATTAGTAAAATTATTAGTAAAGATAAAGAAATTGTTATTATGTATTTTGGTTTCAAAGGTTTCAAAATATTAATAAAATATGATTTACTAACATACATTTCCATTAGATTCTTTATTTCCTAGAATATGTTCTTTTTCAAAGAATTCAATTACTATAAAGGAAGAAATAAAACAACCCCAAATAGTTCCAAATTGTACAATATTAGGACTACTATTTTCCTTATCTGTCATTTGCTCTTTGCAAGCAGTATGATTTTCGGCAATATCATTAGTATATTTTGACATACTTTAAGTAAGAATCATACTTTAATACTTCAAGATGATGATGGCATCTGGTACATTTATAGTTTAAATTGAGTAATATAAAGTCAAATTGCAATTAAATTAATTACAATATTAGTAATATTAGTATAATTTCATACATATTTAAATTATGTAAAATAATACAAACAATATCTGAAATTTTGCTTTATGATTTATCTTGAGTCATAATTTAATTTAGTTAGGCACCTTATTTGTTTTTAGAACCCTAAAAAATAGGGTACATCGTTTTACTTATTTAAAGTTCTGAAATTTTTTAATTTTTTCAATTTTACCATTCCACATATATCAACATATATTAAATAAGTTTTACTATTCCACGTATATCTGCATATATCAAATAAGTTTACTATTCAACATATATCAACATATATAACAAGCAAAATAATAAAAAATGAGATCAATGGATAGAAGATATTGGTGCCGTACGCACTCTTCAGTCTTATTTCTCGGTTGCCCTCTTGATTTTGAGTTGGTAAATTTAAGTGTTTTGAAAAACAAACCGCCCTTATCTGAGGAATCTAAAGACGATGATGATTATTTTGAATATGATGAGGATTATGATAAAAAGTTTGAATGGCTAGAGGAATATGTAAAAAAGAATTATAGATCTCTTTTCTATCTAGGTCAAGCTACAGTAGCACCTGATCTAAGTAAATGGAGTGATCGAAACGAAGTGTACTTGGCTATTCATTTACCATATGATGAAGATGAACAACTTAAAATTCCTGATTTAAAAAATTTTTTTACCAATTTTGATTTAAATATATTGGACCAATTTCGTGATCTGATGAAATTGTTAGGACAACCAGAAAATGATTCTGAACCTGGATTGTGTTCCTGCCAATTCAATATAGGATAAGAAGTAAAACATAATAATTTAGATGGAAATTGCGGGTATTTTTAGCAAAATGTTATTATCAAGAAAGTATCAAATGCTCTAAATAATAAAGAATCATTCGTTTAAAGTGTAAAATTTTTTCTCTGTTTTTCTTTTGAATTATATATATATAATAATTTGAAGTTTCACGTATCTACCATGAAATTAAGTAATCGATTTTAAAAAATTAAATTTTTAATGTCACACCAACCATAAGTCACTTAGCATCCGATGATTACGTTAAGTTTATAACGAGATGTAAAATCAATTATATATGGTATATTCATTTTACAAAAACGTGCCATAAATTGCAATCACGTGCAGCTAATCATTTTTTATAAATGTGTAACCTAAGGTTTTGCACCTAAACATATGTCACTGCTTACACTTGTCAAGCTTGTCATGACGATTATATAGAAAACATGTAGCGTACGGTGAGCTATGTACGTACGTATAGTGGTCAATGTATGGCAACGTCCGGTATACATCACCCTACAGTATACATCACCCCACTCTACAGTATGGTAAAAATGACTATACATACCGTACGTTGATCACTATACAGACATACATAGGCCTCTATACATGACATGTTTCCGTCGTACCCTGTCATGACAATGGATACTTTAATATTATCGAATTTGTGCTGCCACACAAATTATCTGATCAAGACAATTACCCGATAATTACCCAACTAAAAGAAATTTGTTACAAGATAAATTTTAATCACGTTAACTGTATCGTAGGATCAACATCTACATAATTTTTTTCCTCCATACATTTTCCGTTTTTTTTCGTAGAATTTCGCCATTTAAATGAATAAAAGAGTAAATAATCCATTTGGTTAATTATATTGAAATCGTTCCGTAATCTTAATATGTTTGCTTGATAATTGTCTTGTTTTTCCTTTATCAGGTAATTTGCGTGGTCGTACAATTCTGAAATTTATATACTACATTTAGTTTTGATTTACATAATTAACTGCGCTGCCCCTCCGTATCATCTGTGTCATGCCTTACAGTTCACTTTTTTTTCCAACTGTAAAAATTCCGTGAATCTGCGCTTAAAATCTTAGCCAAATAATTTCCCATGAATTGCATGATTTTGAGGTTATAAATTTCTTTGATTTGATATGATCACGAAAAAAAAAACGGAACACTTTTTTTTACGGAATGTTTTACTTTTTTTTACCGTATGAAAAAATTTTCTTTCAATAGACCGATTTCTATGTAGTACGTACCCGTGTTTTTTTTTATATTGCCCCGTTATCACGTGAATCGTACAAATAATTGCGCCAATAAACAATAACGTAATTATTATTGACTTGTACAACGATCAATAAAACCTATAAATTTTGTTAAACAATCAAAAAGAACTCGGTTTCTTTTTTTTTTCCTCTAGCTTTTTTTTTCCTAGGAAAAAAAAAAAAATTAGTAATAGTAATGGTCTCACTGGAAACACAAGAAAATATCGTAGTGGAAGATCTGGGATCGCCTCCCATATCTTCTACTCAAAACGAGACAAATATAAGTAATCCTTTTTATAATTTAATCGAAAAACAAGCAAAAGAATTTGAAGAGTTTGGTAAACGTATGAGTTTAGATTTACAAAATACTTACAGAGAATATTTAATTCAACAAAATGATATTATAAAAGAGAAAACGAATCCTGTTGAAACGGAAAATGTTTGTAATAAACATGATGAAATAATCGATTCTCAATCACAATTAATCGATTCTTTAAGAGCTCGTGTTGAAATTTTGGAAACTGATCATCTCATTAAAGAACAAGATTTTAGAAAACTTCGAAATGAATTTAATGATTTCAAAAAGGAAATCCAATCAATTCTATCTATATCAACAGCTACGGAAGCTACATCATCAGCTGCACAGGATAATAAGGAAAATGCTTCTTTATATACGAATGAAAATGTCGTCAAAGATTCGGATATTACACCAATTCAATCTGAAGAACCATTAAAATTTGTGTATGATGAAGAAGAAATATCCGATTATAAAAATGTTGATAAAGAAAATATAAAACCTAATCAACCGTATTCTGATGGTCATGACAATAAACTGTATTCTGATGATCAGGATCATGACAAAGAAATTTTCGCTAAATCTCAAGCAGCTTATCAAAACTATCTTAAGGCTGAATTTGAAACACCTTATTCTTATCAAGAAAACGAAGAAGAAGCTGTGGCTGAATTTGCTTTTCATTACACTGATAATTATGAAGATGGAACCTCATATCAACAATATGTTCCCAGCTATGATAATTACGGTTATAATAATTACGATTCAACGTATTTGCCTTCATCATCATATCAACAATACAAAAATGATGATGCTTATCAGAATGGTTATGATTCAACGTATCTTGGATCTTCAACATCTTATCAACGATTTAATGATGGTAATTCTCATATCCCAAATTTTAATTTTAATAACATTCCACAGGGAAGAACATCAAAATCTCAAAAAGCAAATATAAAAATTCATGCCAAAGTTGAAGAAATCCTTAATAATTTAAATAATAGAAGGATTCTTGATCATACATTCAAACCTTTACGACAAACTTTTAATATAAACCAGCTCTTAAAATATGAAAAGTCAGACTTATTTAATCCTTTAAGTAGTAAAACAAAAAGTTCTATTAGAACCTCGATTAATGACGAGTTAAGAGATGAATTGTCCGGTAAGAAGAAAATGACACAACCAATTAGCGTTTATGTGAATAGAAATATTGTTCCTTCTTTACCACCTGGTATTAAAAGTTATACTGAATTTGGCAAGACTTCTCAATATAATCGTTTATCTAGCGAGAAAAAGAAGAGAATTCAGAAAATTATTTCGAAAGAAAAAATATGTTAATAAATAAATCCTTTAAATTGTATAATTATTATTTTTTTTTTTTTAATCTAATAAATTATTGTTATCAGTTATCGAATTTACTGTGACGGATGCAATATAAACTTTTTCCGTGATTCCTTTTCAAAACAAAATACCGTTCTAATGAGAATATAAAGGAGAGTTCGATATAAGGATAATAAGTTAAATAGACCCATTTACTGTTATTAGTACCTTTTCAAAAAAAAAAAATAATAAAAGTTTACATTACCGGACCAATTAAGTAATCCCACATATTACTTTTGATCATCTATAAAAAATAAGGCTTATACCGTGTGATATGGTTTTTTGTGGACGATATAAAATCTAGGCCAGATTTATTAAGCATTAGGGTGAAAAATTGAAGTGTCAAATTACTGAATTACAGGATAGTAAGAAAATGGATAGAGATAGCGTGTATAACATAGATCAGAGCAACGTGGCCAAAATAATGATTAGAAGTCCGTTATATTACGTAATCTCGTCTCACCTATTTTTTTAGTCGCAGTGTTTATATCATTATATCGGGTTACAACAAGTTTTATTACAACGTTCTATCTGTATTCGCTAAATTATTTTATCTCGTACTTGGTCTATTCAATGAGGTACTTAATGGGTTTAAACGCACATCCATTGAATATGGTATCTTACTATCTTTGGTGATAATGAGGAAATTTAATATTCTTTTTAAATATATAACAGATAAGGAAAATTTATTATAATTGATCTGATGAACGTGAACTTTATCATATTTCCGAGATTATCTAACCAACCTAAATCAAATAATCACGTGAATCAAATTTCCTTTCAAAGGATACCGTTACCCTTTCGAGTAACCGACTGAGCAAACAAAAATGTAATTTGTAATCAAAATATATAATACTTAAAAAAAAAAAAAAAAACTTTTTCCCTCCTAAATTCCGTTTTTGTTTTTACAATAATGGAAGTACAAGAAAATATTATAAAAAAAGATTCATATCTTACTCAAAATGAAAAAAATAATATAAATTTGAATAATAATAAGAATTATTCTAATGATAATAATAATAATATTTTAAATGATCGATATTATAATTTAATTATAGAACAAGCAAAAGAATTCGAAAATTTTGGTAAACGAATGAGTTTAAATTTACAAAATTTTCGTAAAGAACTTGTAATTCAACAAAATGATATTATTAATGATGAACCTTTTGATATAGAAAAAGTTTTTAAGAATTGTAAAGAAAAAATCGATTCTCAAGTACAATTGATTGATTCTTTAAAAAATCGTATTGAAGATTTGGAAAATGATTCTTTTATTAAAACTCAAGATATTAAAGAACTTCAAAATGATTTTAGTTATTTCATAGAAGATTTTGAAGATTTTGAAAATTTAGAAACAACTGTACCAGCTGTTGTACCAATATCTATATCAGCAACGCTAGATAATAAGAAAAATGTTTCTTTGATCCCAGAATTAAATTTTCAATTAGTAAATGATAACCAACAGTACTCT
Source organism: Oehlia diaphana (assembly GCA_003833135.1). Lineage (NCBI taxonomy): Eukaryota > Fungi > Glomeromycota > Glomeromycetes > Glomerales > Glomeraceae > Oehlia > Oehlia diaphana. The sequence continues at coordinate 71,177 of QZLH01000419.1, read as the reverse complement.
GAGGATTATTATGATGAAGAATCTTCAACATCTTATCAAAAATACGATGAGGATAATTCTGATGAAGATAGTTCCGATGAAGAATCTTCAATTTCTTATCAAAAACACGATGAAGATAGTTGTGATGAAGAATCTTCAATAACTTATCGAAAGTATGATGAGGATTATAATGATGAAGAATCTTCAACAACTGATCAAAAATATGATAAGAATAATTATGATGAAGAATCTACAACAACTTATCGAAAGTATGATGAGGATTATAATGATGAAGAATCTTCAACAACTGATCAAAAATATGATGAGAATAATTATGATGAAGAATCTTCAACATCTTATCCAAAATATGAAAATGTATCTTATCAACAATACATTGAGACTGATCCTGGAATAACTTATTTTGATTTTATTCAATTTGAACGTGATTATACTTCAGCTCTTGAACAACAGAAAAACGAACAACAAAAACTAGTTACATCATTAGCAAACGAACAACAAAAGCCCTCTACATCATCAGCAAACAGACAACAAAAGCCTTCTACATCATCAGCGAACAGACAACAAATGACATCTACATCATTAACAAACAGACAACAAAAGCCATCTACATCAGTGGTAAATAAACCATTTACCTATTCACAATCTTATATATCAAATCCGAATGTTCCTGTTCATAAAGAAATTCTAATGATTATTCATGCTAAAGTACAAGAAATAACTAATGAAAAAAGCAATGGAAAACGTAGATTAGATAGAAAACTCAATAACCATACGTTCCGTCCTTTGTGTGACTTTGGTATGAATAACCTTTTAGAATATGAAAAATCATATTTATTTAAATCTTTAAGTAAACGCACAAGAGAACGTATCAAAGCTACCATTATTGCTGAGTTAAAAGATGAATGTATTAATAAAAAGAAGAAACTAACACAACCCATCAATATTTATGCGGAAAAAAACATAATTCCCTGTTTACCATCTGGTATTAATAGCTATACCGATTATCAAAAACATTATCGTTATAATAATTTCTCTGACAAGACTAAAAGGAGGATTCAAAAAATAACTTCATTGGAAAAAGTTAACCTTTAATTATTTATTATTGTAATTTTTTTACTAATAAAGTCCATGTTCTAGTGTTTCACACCTGTAATGAAAAAAAGAATATCACATGTAATTCTTTATAAGACATTGATGACGCAGTATAAACTTATTCCGTTGATAAATAGGCTTATTTGAAAAATGCAGTAAAGAACTTCGTCAGACGCCAGTAATCAAGCTGAAAAAAAAGGGGGAACCATGATGCATTGATAATCTGAAAAGGATATGAATATCAATCCTTTAATAATTTTGATATACGAATATTCTTTACCATAAATAAGAACCTCCAATAAGAAATAGTGTCTATTGTTTGTGCTTTATAGAATATATTTATTCCTTTCCCAAAATCATAAATCAATTGATCAAGAAATTCACCTAAAGTTAAAATATCAATATAAAAGTTGATATTTTATTTTAAAATTAGATAAGAAGAAAAAAAAAATCAACAAATCACGAATATGAAATCTCGCAGTTAATTGCCAATTTTGTCAGGTCTATCGACTAATTCGAATAAATAAAATAAATAAAGAATTTTGGCATGAAATTTTGATCGGATTAAGTTTCTTCTCTCTTTTTTTTTAAAAAAAAAATAACAATAATAACCAAGAAAGAGATATTTATCATCAATCACAAAACTTTAATATGGATTCTGAAACTTTAGAAAAGCAGAAACTTTTAATATCAGGAAATCAAGAATCTAAACACGATCAACAAAAGAAGGAACGAGAAGTTCAAATAGAATCTGATGATAAATTTGCTTTAATAAAATTAAAAGCTCGTATTGAAGAATTAGAAACTGAATTTCTTATAAGAAATTTAAATTATAAAGAGCTTCGAGAAGAATTTAACAATTTTAAAATGTTAATTCTTAAATCTGAACATGATCAATTATCAAAGAATATTCGGGATTCATTTTCCATCGATAAATCTAAATTTCTTCCAAATTTAGAGAATTTTGGGGAAGTTTCAGAATCAATTTATGATTATTATAAAGACAAACACATTCTTTTTACACATGATGATAATGATTTGATGTTATTTTCTTCAAGGAAAAGTCAAAATAAAGAAACACGTTTTATTGATGATGATTGTGATTACGATCTTGAAAATAAATATGATGATACAGTTGAAAAAGATTTTATTAATAAAGGAGTTTCTGGGCCATCGTCATCATCCGATCAACAGATTATCAGTAACAACAGTAACAACAAATGTGATTATTCTAATGAATATAAGACTTCACCATTAAATCCTTATGCGGCTTCGTTTTTTCCCGGGAAAGGTTATACCAATCAGGAAGAAACCACACAAGGAATTCAACGAAATAATGACGATCAAAAGGATTCAAATTTTCTTTTGAATATTCCTCTTTATGCATCTAATAATATACCTTATTTCATCTTTCTTTGTAATGACTTTTGGAGAAATCACACAAACGTAGTCGAAAAAATTCACGCACTAGTTCAACAAATTCTTTATCAATACAGACTACTTAACCGAAAAGTCAATGTTGTGTCGTTTAGATATTTGTATTTCTTTGAAGTTGATGATTTAATGAATTATGAAAAATCAAAAGAATTTAATTCTTTACAAAAGGTTCACAAGAAAATTATTAGGAATATGATTAATGCTTTATTAAAAGATGAATTATATACTAATATTACTTTTGTACGAAATCTTAATGAGTATAGAAGTAGAGGATTAATTCCAAAATTACCAAAAAGTTTTAAAAGTTATGATGATTATACCAAGAGTGAGAAATTTCAATCTTTGACCAAAAAGAAAAAGAAAATTATTAGAAGATTGGCTGAAAAGGAAAGAAATGATGAGTAAAGAATGCAAATTAATTAGATTAATTATAATTGTTATATAATGAGCTTTGTGTTAATAAAATTTATGTTTTCACTTGGGATACTACGTTTAATGAAATATGATTTTTACCGATCTCCAGTCATCATCCATTTACTATACAAATTCATGTATAATAATAATGTTCATTTGATGCTTTATTACATAAACTATCACAATAAAGGAAAGCTAAATATACTTGACACATAAATTTCTCTATAAATAAGAATATACGATGAATAAGATGAATAATATGAATTTGAATAATATATCGAATACATAAAAATTCTATATCTAATTACTAAATCTTCAACTTAATTAATTCCATGACTCGAGTAATTTACTAACTCTTGACTTGTATGTATCGTTTAAAGTATCAAACCAGTCACCATACATAGTATAATTGTCATATCCGTTAGGTAAACTTGGAAGTATGTCTCTCTTAATATATTCATCCAAATCTTGTGAGAGCGTTACATTTGGTCCTTGGAATTCTTGTAACAACATACACTTAATATGATAATTAATATATCTTTTACTCTTTCTATTTAGAGCAATAAAATTATCCGACTTTGTATATTCAATTAATTCATTGATATTATAAGAACTTTTCAAAAATTTGAACTGTTTTAATTTTACAAAATTACCATAAAGTCTATCAATTTCTTGGACTTTAGAGTTAAGTGAGGTATCATTATTTGAAGAATTTAAAAAGGTGTTATCCCAACTCGAACGTTCCATCATCTTATCATAAGTTTTTAATAAAAGATCATTGCTTTTACATGAAATAGGAGAGTCATCAATTTCTTGACGAAGTTTTTTGATATTTTGATCTTTTTTGATAGCATCATTTTCCAATTCTTCAATACGAATTCTCAAAGAATTAATTAATTTTGATTGAGCATCGATTTTTTTTTGATAAGCTTCATAAGATTTTTCATCAAGGTTTTTAAATTCATTTTCATATCCTTTATGTGATTCTTGTAATCGTTTTCCAAATTCTTCAAATTGTACTGCTTGCTTCTCGATTATTTTATTAATTTTACCAGTTTTATTCACTCGTGTTGACATGGTATTTTGAGAGTTGTAGTAAGAGTTGTAAAGAAAATCGAATGACGTATTTATGTGTGATGGACGTAGTACAAACAACAGGATTGTGGGAAAATTCTCGAAAATTGACGAAAAATTTATTTTTCCAACTATAGTAATCTATATGCTTTTCCATTTTATTATTATTTGTTTTTGAAGAATTTAAAAAATTTAGTTAAATTTTCACTTTTCTCACTTTTCTCTAATACAATTAATTTTCTAACCCTCATTTTCATACTTTTACTTAATTTTTTAAAATGTTTACTTTTCTCATATTCAGTATAATTATTATATATTGAAGGTAATTTTGGTATAATACCTCTATTAATATATTCTTCTAAATTTTGAGAAAGTATTACATTTTCTTCTTGATCAAATTCATTTGATAAGATTAAATCAATAAGAAGATTTAAAACTTCTTTAGGTTTATCATCCAAAGAATTAAAATAATTTGTTTTAGTATATTGAACGAAATCATCAATTGTAAAAGTTTTTTTTAAAACTCTAAAATGTTTTAATTTAAGTCCCAAACTAGAATTTTCTCTTCGAATAATAATTTGTTGAATTTTAATATGAAGTTGTGCTGAAATAATTTCTTTAATTCCTTGATTTTCTGAATTTAAAGATGAATCGATTAAAATATCATTTTGATCTTTGGATCTCTTATTATTGTTATTACTATTAATGGAATAACAATTGATTTCAATGTAATTATTCTCATCTCGTTCCTCTTGATTTTCTTGATTTTCTTGATCTATTTCTTGATCTATTTCTTGATCTATTTCTTGATCTATTTCTTGTTGTTTCGATTTTTTTAAATCCTTTTCTTGTTCTTGTTGAAGATTTTGAGATTTAATTTTTGTAATATATCTTTTAATAATCTCATTCATAGTAATATTATATATAGGAGTATTTTGTAAATTATTGATTTGTTCATTTTGTTCATTTTGTTCATTTTTTGATTGTTCATGATCTTCAAAAAATTTATCTGATTTATCATTTTCTTGTTTTTCAATTGAATTTGGATGATCAAAATTTTTAGAATCTATAGAATCTATTATTTTTGATGACTCATCATTATTTAGAAGAGTGGAATCATAATTATTTACATCTTTTTTTTCATTCTTATCATCATCATTCTTATCATATTTATCATCTTTATCATCTTTATCATTCTTATCATCATCATTCTTATCATCATCATCTTTATCATCATCATCTTTATCATCATCATCTTTTTCATCTTTTTCATTAAAAAATTTAATATTCTCATTATTATTAATATCAAAATTTTTTTCAATATTTTTAATATTATTATGATAAATAAAAAATTTTTTAAAATTTTGTTCTAATACTTCAATACGTGATCTTAAAGAATCAATTAACCGATCTTGATCTTCAATCTTTTTTTTACAATCAAGTTCAATACATTCAATGATTCCATTATCATCTTTATTGAAACTATTATTGGGGATATCAACTTTATTGGGGATGTCAACTTTATTGGGGATGTCAACTTTATTGGGGATGTCATCTTTATTGGGGACATCATCTTTATTGGGGACATTATCTTTATTGGGGATATCATCTTTATTGGGGATATCATCTTTATTAGAGCTACCATCTTTATTAGAACTATTATTTTTATTGTGGATATCATCTTTATTGGTGGAATTATTATTATCTTTATAGAAATTATTATCTTTATTGGATGATTTTTTAATATATTCGTGATAAAATGATTGTAATTCTAAATTCATATGTCTACCAAATTTTTCAAATTCTTCTGCTTGCCTTTCTATTAAATTACGAAATAATAAAGTTGATTCCATCTTTTGTATGTATAAATTTTTTTTTTTTTTCCAATGGAAAAGAAAAAGAAAAGAAAAAAAAAATTGGTGAGAGAATTTACATCATAAAGATTTAATTTTATATATATATTAAAAAACTTATGGTAAATTGATAAATTAGTGGATTATTTGTTGTGTCAGGAGGCAAACCTTAGTGCTTATCTGTTATAGTATGATCACACTGTGCCACGCACTGCCACCAACTCATGTTGATCAAATGATCGCGTAAATATATATGTAAATGTGTAATTTTATACACAAAAAATCATTTTATTTATCGCTTAAAAAATTACAAAAAGCCACGGCTTATTTAAATGATAAAAAAAAAAAGCCAAATATTTATTATTAACTTCTTTTATTATTAATAATAAAAGTATTAATAATAAAAGACAAATGAAAGAAATAATAATAATAATAATAAAAAAAAAAAAAAAATTTTTTGGTTAATAATATTTTGATATCCCCTTTAACTTTTTTTTTAAAAAAAAGACACAAAAAAAAAAAAAAACCATTTATAAGAATCATTCCCACATACTGCATTATTACATTAACCAAATTATTTCTTAGGTTCAACTGTAATAATCTTTCTAATTCTCTTCTTTTTCTCATCAGATAACTTTGAGAAATAATTAGTCTTCTCATAATCAGCATAACTTCTAATTCCAGATGGTAAAGAAGGAATTATCTTTCTTTTGACGTATTCTTCAATAGGTTGGGTAACACGTTTATCCCTGTTGCATAATTCACTTCTTAAAGCTGTTTTCACCATCAATTTAATGGATCTTTTAGGGTCCCTCGATAACGAATTATAATAATTCGTCTCTTGATACTTAATCAAACCATCAAGAGAAAATTGATTCAAGAGATAATTAAAAGTCTTTTGCTTAATTCTTGCATTTTGCTCTTGGAAATGAGCAATAGTATATTGAACTTCAGCTTGAATTCGTTCAATTACGGAAGGAGCTCTCTGTGACCCTTGAAGTGATGATTTATTTTGTGAAGAAGTGGAAATAGATGAATGAGGTTTGATTGAAATAGGTGGTAGACAAGAAATATTATCTTTTGGTATTGGAGTGGAGGGTTGTGTAACATAATTGTAATCCTCAGTCAATTTATCATTTTTAATATTTAATTCTTTAGATCCAAATTCAGTCGATTTAAGATCAAGTAATAAATCTCTAAGTTTTTGATTCAAATTATTATTAGAATCTTGAAAAGAGCGTTGTGAAGGATTGTATTTAATATCTTCTTCTAATTCATCATCTACCTGATCAGATAAGGATTCTTCGGTAGATACTTCCTTAGAATCAGAATCTTTACTCTTTCCTTTAAATAAAGCGGATGAAGATGAAGATGACGATGAAGATGACGACGACGACGACGATGATGATGATGATGATGATGATGATTTCTCTTTATCTTGATCATTAGTCTCGATCACTCTATGTTCATTAGTATTGTATTTATTATTTGAGAAAGATGATTTCACAGAAGTAGAAGATTCACCCTGATTCCTAAATGTTGAATGATTGTAAAAATATTCATCAAATAATACTGATCCAAAAATTGAAGTTTTTTTATTTTCAACGATAGTAGAATCCTTTTTCTCTATAATTTGATCAGTTGAATTGATTGGTAACACATCGTTGACACCATAAACAGTTTTTGGTTGAATATTTTTAAAGATTAATCTTTCTTTTTTAATATCAATTTCATTTGACTGAATATTATCAGCAATTAATCTTTCATTTGACCAAATATTTTCAGTAGTAGAAGATTTATTAATAATATTTTTATTAATATTATCAATAGAAGTAGGTAATTGTTTTGAATCAGAATCTTTCAGAATAAATTCAAAATCATCACTATCATTTTCTTCAAATAAAGAAATATTTTTTTTAAGATCAAAAGATTGTAAAGGACTTTCAAGACCAAAAAGTAATTTAATTTCTTTTTTAAAATCCAAAAAATCATTTTTAAGTCCATGAATTTCAAGGTCCTTTTTAGTAGAATTAATTTCCAATTCTTCAATACGAGACTTTAAAGAATCTATTAAACGAGATTGAAAATCAAGTTGACGTTGTTGTTTCACTAAAATTATATCCAACTCGGAAGGTTTAGAAATATCAAGATTTTTAGTAAAAGATTTATAATAATTTTGAACATCCAAACTCATTCGTTTTCCAAAAGTTTCAAATTCTTTAGCGTGTTTTTCTAATAAAGTAAATAAAGTATCAGATGGGGATATAGTTTTTTTAGTGTTAAAAGTATCAGATTCCATTTTTTTTTTTTAAAGAGAAAGAAAGAAGAATATAAGATATTTTTAAAAAGTGTGGGAAATGAGGAAAAGGTGTAAAAAGATGATAACGGAGTAGTAATACCAGATGATTATATCCCCACCCTAATTGTTGCTTTTTATAAATTTAACGGATACATTTGTAGTACAAGACTGACAAATCATGATAGGCTGTGGCGCAGTTGTAAGTATTTTTGTAACACACACGATCATAATGGAAAGAATACGTCAAAAATGGTCACTTTCCGTATATGAAAACAATTAGAGTTGGGGAACGAACCCTTTTTTTTTTTTTATTATTGTTATTATTATTTATATAAGATGATATACTTGTTAATAAAGACAAAATAATATAAAAAAGTAACATTTTTTTTTTTTCTTGTCAATCATCTAAATAAAAGTGATAAAAGCCTCTTTTTTTTTAGATTTGTTTTTGTTTCCATGATCTGGATGTATTTTTTTTCTTATTTAGGATATAAGGATCGAAGAACTCGTGACTGTAAAAAAAATTTCACGAAAGTATAGCTTTTATGCATTTAATAATTACGCTATCATAATATACGTCATAAGATTTTACATGTGATCCACCCCAAGCATTTAATATAGTCAGATAAGGGTAAATTACCCTCAATCTAAATTTCTTCGTCCTGATTTTTTAATGATATTTAATGATTTTTTAAAATATTATGAAAAAATAGATGATAAATTAATATGACAAAACAATTATTCGTAAAAAAAAAATATATATATATATTTGAATGATACTTGATTTAATTTTATTTTTTTCCTTTTTTCTTTTTCTTTTTTTCTTAATTATTAAATTTTTTTTTTTTTTTTTTTTTTTTTTTCTTTTTTTTTTTTTTTTTTTTTTTTATTTTTTAATTTTTTTTTTTTTTTTTTTTTTCGTAAAGAAAATTTATAGTTTGATCGTGGGAAACACATTGTTAGCAATGGGGCTTTGATAATAGCACATGAGACCAGTCATATGATCAACTATAAACAGTAACGGAATAACTTTTTTTAAAAAAAAAAAATTAACGAATACGGTAATGTCAATGTAAATAGTAATGTAAATATACTATATATGAATAACACTATATATGTATATTTTATAATAATATTTTTGCAATAAATAATATATAAATAATATAAAATATATATCAGGTATATAATAATATTTTGCATAATATATCAGATAATAATAATATAATCAGGGATAATAATCAGATAATAATAAGATAATATATAGTTCATAAAATTATACTTTTTTTGTTATGATTGTTATTGTTACTAGTATAATTTTAGTCAATTCTAAGTCGTATTATAATAAAGATTAAATGATATAAATAAGGCAATAATCTCTCTATAAAAAAAAAAAATATATATATATAAATAGTCCTTTTTTTTTTTTTTTTTAATTTTTTTAAAAAAAAAAAAAAAAAAAAAAATTAAAAAAAAAAAAAAATATATATATATAAATAGTCCTTTTTTTTTTTTTTTGTAACTTGTTTGAAAAATAAACAATAATAACAGATTAAAAAAA
>QZLH01000419.1:7916-31407 GCA_003833135.1 Oehlia diaphana | reverse complement strand
TTTAGGGGGGGTAGCCATAGGTATTTGCCGGAGACTGTTGGGGTTTTAATCTTAGCTTTTTCTTGCTTGTATTTTTGGAAGATTATTTGTTCTTGTATTCTATTAGTCTTGCACTTGTTGCGGGTCTTGTAGTTACACCTAGTGTGTCTCTATAAAGTTCCTTGTGGCATTAATTAATAAAGTATAAGCGCATGCTATGTTTGCCTTGATTTTGACCAGTGCTGAATATGTAATACACACTGGTAAAAAAATGGTCTATCCTACACATATCCTACACATATTTTACACATATCAGGTACTCAAAATGTAGAAAATCATACACAAATAATACACATATCATATATATATCGGGTACTTATATATATAGTATACCTATCAGATACCTGATATATGTATGATATATATATTAGTACCCGATATGTGTATGATATGTGTATTATTTGTGTATGATTTTCTACATTTTGAGTACCCGATATGTGTAAGATATGTGTAGAATAAATCATTTTTTTACCAGTGACATATTTAATTTAGGTTTGTGAAACACAAACGAACTGCAAATAAATTTTTATAAAAATCTTAATTTTGGCTAATTCCACAGATCAGCAGATATGGAAAAATTTTAATTTAATAATAATAATATATTATTTAAACAATTTAATTTATCATATTGAATTAAGTAATAATTGTCTAATTATTATTACCAGATTTAAATTATTATTAAATTAAATAATTATTTATTTATATTAAACAATTATTTTATATGTAAATTTATAAGAAAAAGAAATTTGTTTAAATTCAAAAAGGCTGTTTTTGAGATAATTTTTGAGAGTTTAATTTTTAATTTTTTTTATTTTTTTTTTTGATAAAAATTTCTAAATTTTATTATGATTAATAATATCAATTAAATTAATATTTGTTAACATATTTACTATTTAAATTAAAATTTATGAATCAGTATTTTTTAATTTTGGCTAATATTATAAGTATTTTATAACTTAACTAAATTGTAATTTTTAATTAGGATTAGTAATTACTACTGGTGATATTCAATAACCAATATTAAATAAATTAAATTAATAAATAATAATTTATTTAAAAATTCTTTAAGGTCAATTTTTTTTAGTTAAAGCTTCAAATTTCCAATTCATTTACATTTTTGGTTTCATTTTCAGTTTTAAATTTGGTTTTTTCACTTTTTTACTGGATTTTTTTTTGTTTGAAGAGTTTTTCAAAAAATGTTATTGGTTCCATTTTTTAATCTGAAAATAAAACTAGAACCAACTGAAAATAGTTTTAGTAGTTTGTAATTGAAAAATATTTTCATTTAAAAAGGTTGACTTATTTTATATTTTAAATTTTTTTTATAATTTTTATACCTTATATTGATTTATAAATTAATGTAATTATTATAAAATAACCACTAAATATTCAGTTAAATAATATCTTTAATAATTTATATATATTTTACTGTTTTAAAATATATTGATTTACTTCTATCTTTTTTGTATTAAATATTATATTATTTATTATTTATAAAAAATGCATTCATTTTTTAAAACATTACTTTTCTAATAATAAAAGTGAAAGTTTATAAATTTTATATGAAAAAAATTTTTTTATTAATTCATTTTATAAATATATTATAAAGTATGTAATATATCAATGTAAGGATATGTTTAATGTTTTATTATCTAATATATATTAAATGATGAATATGTAATAATAAATGTAATGCATGTGATGTTATAAATACTAAAATATAAAATGGAATTGTAATAAATTACGGATTACCATACAAAAATCTGTAAAATTTAACTCTATATGCAAAAGAAATTTTTTTATGCTCTAATAATGAAAATAATTTTCTAGAATTTCATTACTCATAACATTTAATTATATATTTTTAGACTCTAGGAGGTAAAACTACAACAGATGTTGGTTTATACCCAGGAATCATGTAATAACTAATTAGTTCCTCATATAGATCTTCTGAAAGAATCTTCCTGTATGGTCGTACACTATTAGTAAACTGATCAGAAGAAAATTGGAAAAACCGGATCAACGGAAGTATATCCTTTAGAGTCATAGAAAATGCTTCAACTTCTTTAGGGGACCAAACTTTAGGATCTGGATTTAGTGAAGGATGTTTAGCCAATCCCCATTTGAGAACCCTATTCCAAATCTCAAATTCATCTAATTTGAGTTTGTGACTTTTAAGTAGTTCTACCAAAACTTCTTCTTTGATTTCACAAAAATCATCTGATAAAAACTTTTCCAACATGTTCATGATAACATCGGTGCAAAAATCCACTAAAATCCCATGTTGTTGACTTGTACGATGTACCAATTCAAAGTTTTCATGTAACCACTTATGATGTTGTTTTATTAATTGCGATTCTAAATAGCTAATAACTTCTTCAAAGTCAAGTTTTATGGCTGCAAGAAGGAGATCAAAAATTTCCGAAGGTTCATTATCTAAGGAGATATAACCACTGTAAATATATCTTATTGACATAAAAACGAATTAATAATGAATAATAAATTAGCAACAAAACTTAATTCAAATAAAATCAAACTCACTTGAGCAAAACCTCAAATGTCTTTGATGAAATATCAGAAATCTCAATCACGTGGAGTATTCCTTTATCCAAGATTTTACGAAAAAAAGTAGAACGTGCATAAAGAATAGATGCATGTGCTTCAAATTTCTGATTATTTGGATATAATCCGACCTCGATGGTCACATCACAAAATTTTTTTTGATCATAGAAAGTAGCAAAGTCTTGACAAAGTTTTTCACAAAATCGATTTGATATTAATTTCCTAATATTGGATGTAAAAGATATTTGTTAGCACCTTGAAATGAAAAGTGTTAATAATATCATTTATATTATGCAACCTTTTAGTTATTTTTTGTCGAACAATATTACTGTATGCCAAATCATTAATTATGGCTATTTTTTCATTTGTCAAAGTACCCAATAATCCTCTAAAAAAAAATTTCAACAAGCGGTAAGTATTAATATTTAATCATATAAGATATAAAGAATTTTACGTACTCAGATAAGACATCCTTAAACTTGAGAACTGTAGATTTGATATCCAAACATTGTTGAATAATAACACTACTTATACTCGATTTTTTTGAGGTAATAGTATTCAATTGTTCTTGATATGCATTTACCTCGGCTAAAATTTGATTGAATCTCTCACTTTTACTAGCATCATCCTCTTCGTAATTGGATATTTCATTCGTCAAACGTATTATTTCACGTTGAACAAGGAAAACTATTAATTGTGCTGACATCGGATCACTAGCAGGAATTTGACTTGGTAGTGATTCGTATATGTAATTCTCTTTGCCTTCTTTTAAATCTTTCAAGATTTTGATTTCCTTACCCTCCACACTGGAAGCATCATCGTTGAGAATAAGCACTGCAACACCTTCATCATCAAAATTTGCAGGCTGTGGGTTTTCGTTCCCAATTTTAACATACAAAGTTTTATAACTCGATTCCAACAACTGTAGTGTTGTCTTCATTTTACCTACAATCTCATCAGAAGATTTAATATACAGAAAGTTACCTTCCTTCCTACCACATTTTGTTAACCATGAAAGAAGCTCTATAAATAAGAATAATGGTTGATTAAGTGATCACATGGATGATTATAATGTTATACTCAAATATAAATACTTGCTTGCATCATGATCCTTTGTGAATCCAATGGAGTGAACTTCGGTAGAATATGAAGTTTCCTTTAAAGCAGTTTTCAATTCAGTCTTTGCATATTCAAGGTTATTACTTGTATCTTGACCATCAGTAAAAAAGATAATGGCCAAATCGGTATTAATTCTATTAAGATTTTTGATGATTGAACTGAAAGCGGCTGAGAAATTTGTACCTAACATTCATAAATATAGCAAATATTTAAATGAAAATTCATTAAAACATTGATTTAAAACTTAATAACGACATAATTACCTCCACCAGAGCGTACATCATCAAAGTATCTCTTTATTCCGCCATTTGCCCAAAGCATGTCCGGATGATCACTGAATCTAACCTCTTGACAAGATGACTGAAAAAAGAAACATGTAATATCTTTTTCAGCAAGAACTTTTCTTTCTATTAATCCTCCCATAATCTGTAAAATAGCATCTTTTGCTTGACGTATTGGCGAACCTGACATAGAACCTATAATTACCGATTAGGTTAATATAAGAAAAATAAAAATCAACAAAAGTCGACGAGAACAGAAAGATAAAGCAAAAAAAAATAAAAAGTAAATGAAGTACCTGAAATATCCAGGCATATGAAGAGTGAAAGAGCACGATGTTCATTATCAAGCACAGCTTGAGGAACATTGAGAGATAATACAGTTTTTCCTTTGGTGTAATTGTAGTATCGAATACTCATATTTAGTGAATTGTTGATGGTAAAGAGATAAAAAATGTATAGCCATTAGGAATGTTCGAATTATTTGGTGTTTTATAAGATTAGCTATTAATTGTTCGTTAATTTGGAAGTCAATTGAATTATCAATTATAGGCGTGTAACCGTTATAGAAGATCACTACTAATAAGTCAATAACTCAACATATTATACTTCAAACTGGATAATCCGGAACATGAATTTTTAGACAAAGTTGTTTGTGATGTTTGTGATGACAATATGTGTTATGTATCATGTTTTGTAACATGTTTTGTTTCCATGCCACGCGATTGAAAAAGTATTTTAAAACGATTTTCAATGCTTTATTTGACATATAAAGAATAAGTAAAACAACGCTCATGGCATGGCATTATCGGAAAACGAATCCGAGTTATTTAAATTTTTACCTTTAAATGATTGTTCTTAACTGTTTAAGTACAAGTACTCAATACGGTAATACGGTATTTGCTCGCAGCTCGCAGGAGTATTTTCCAAAAAGATCATTGTACAATGACTAAAGGATTATTCATCACGTGATATATTGTGTCGGACAACATTATATGCATATTTCGGCTATTGCAAAGTCTTTATAGAGTTATAGTAGGATTTCTATCATATCGAATTAACTGTAATAAACTAGTTTTATGATTGTCCCTAGCTAAAATAGAAAGAAAAGTTTGTTCATTCCGGGAAATTCAAACTTATTGTCGCCCTGGCGGTTAAATTTTGTGAGAAATTTCACATCACTTTGCCGAAATGGACCTTTCTAAAGTTGTGATACGTTCCTGGGAATTACACACTTATTTCGTGTAGATTGCTATGATAGAAATCTCTGTAAACTCCCATGAATTAATATTTTACTAAAAATTCTCTCTGCATCTCTCCGTAATGCAGAAAAGTTATAAATATTTAATCAAGAATATAGTGTCATTCATTAATTTATCTCATGAAATTTTCTTTTATCTTAAATATCTTAAACAAAGAAACAAAGAATTAATTAATCAATTGTCTGTTCATTAGCTGTGAGTAAAAAAGAAAGATAAACGTACCAACTTCCAAATTTGATTTGTTTATTAATTCTGAATAAGGTTGTGCATATTGCTAACCCATATTTATGATTTAGAACGAAAATTTTTGTCTGTGAAACAAGAAATTCGCCAAGTAATTAGTGATTAGGTTATCATTCGCGGTTTTTATATAAATTATACCTTTTTTCCCTTTGACAAAAAGTTTAAAAAAAAAAAAATATTTCATATCAGTAAAAATGCCACCACGAGTTATTCCTTCGTTATTTTCATCATTAAGATCACTTCGTTCTCCGACACATAAATTAAAAATCTTACGTACACTCAATATTTTAACCTTTTTGACATTTGTCTCTTCAAGTGTTTATTCTATTGTACTTGCTCAACCAAGTAGTATTGATATATGTGATAAATATCCTACTTATTTTACTCCTTCATTAACGTTTATAGGAGTATTTTGGTCAATTTTATTTTTCTTACAATTCTGTTTTGTGTCTAGCGTTCAATTTAATGATTTTAATCTCATACAAAGAATAGTTGAAAATTATGTTGATTGGTTGTTTTCTTTTAGCAATTTGTTCATGTGTGGATGGTTATTCTTTTGGGTAAGTTAACTAATTTTACCTAAAATTAATAACAATTTACCGCTTATATTTATAATAACTATTAAAATTCTTTATTAAATAGTTGCGCGAAAGTTTTATTATCTCGGAATTCTTTATTTTCTTGACTCTACTTTCTACATCATTAGTTCAAAATCTTTTAACATCCAAATACATACCAAATCATCCTCTTATTCCAACTTCCGTTATTTCATTCGTTCATATTCCTTTTTCAATGTTTTCGGCTTTTTCTTGTTTACTTTTATTTCATAATGGATTTATCCTTTTATCTCAGCAAGGTTATGAAGATTATGGAAAAAATGTTAATTTGGCTATTATATCAGCTTCAATCTTGACTATATATAGTATTCTTTGGTGTACTACTGGTGTATTCAGTAAAGGAAAAAGAGATCTTACATTTAGTTTTACCATGATTTGGTATGTTTCTTAAATTGAATTTGTCGAAATTTCTTAAACATTTAATTAATTAATTATTTATTTATTTATAAATTAGGATCCTTATCGGAATTGCTGTTCAACAAAAAGAAACAAGTTTATTTTCGAATGCTTGTTATTTATTAGCTTTAATACAAATTATGGTTATTTTCTTTGTCTTACTTAAAAATTGTTTAAGACCAAGTAAAACTCGTGCAGAAGAATCAGGTGAAAGAGCGCCTCTATTTCAACAGCGAATGAATTTTTATGGAGGAATTATCGTGGATAATTGGTATAAACCTCCAATAAATGATGACCATCCAGGAGAGGTGTAAATGAAGTAATTCAATTATATGATAATTATAATGTTTTTTTTTTCCCTCCTTTTTTTTATTCTTTTTTTTTTTTTTATGTGAAAAATAGATGAATTTTTGTAAATTTGCGATAATGCAGCATTGTTTATTGGCGTATGTGTACCATAATAAAAGTTATATTAAGTAATATTTAAAGGATCTTTGGACCAATATTTACTGATCGAAGATATTGTACAAATATATATATACATAAAAGGAAAAAAATAAATCAATCAATAGGGGCTATATGCCTATATCGGTCATAACGTGCCCTACGTAGTACATTTTTATCCAATCATTAAGATTCTGACCAATTTTAGGCATATAGAAATTTTTTTTTTGATAATGCACTGTTACGTCCTAAAATTTCTCTATGGAAAATTATCTTTTATTCATAGGAACGATTTACTCTTTATTCGACCAAAAAAAAACAAAGTTTATATGGATCTATCAAGTTCGGACTTAAGAAATGGGACTAAACCTTATGCTGTTAAAAGAGGAACTATCAAGAAATCGAATTTCTTGAATTTTATCATCTGGAATATTGCTTTCTCCATTTGTATAATCATTTGTTGACGAATCATATAATTCACAAAGATTTATATGATGCAATTCTTAACACATTTTTCCAATCTTTTTTGTGATTTTGTTCAATATCCTGGGTAAAATTGGATATATCAAAAGAATGCTTTTACCATTACTAGGTACAACACAGTTACTTCTGACAACAGATTCTTTGGTCTATGATGACCTGTTGGACATAAATACAGTATATTTTCATTTATAAACATGTGTTTGCATATGATTTACGCAATAATCGCGATAATAAATAATAATAAAGAGAATTAATTATGTATCCCATATTTGTTTTTTCTTCTTGAAAACTTTTCCAGTTATAGTTTTGATCAAATTAATATAGCATTCCTTGTATTGTTTGCGATACTATTTGTTTGTTAAGTGATTTTTATATACGCTTGCTCTAGTCTAGATTGAGAAATATTTCATACGTTTTAACTCCCGTGAAAAACATTATTGGTTGTATTGAATTGCCCTATCAATTTTTACTTTGTCAAATCATGCGTATTTATACTAATTTTATCTAACAGAAATGTGTCATATTTAACTCAACAGTTTCTAGTCAAAAACATTTGAAGATGAAAAAGAAGATAAAAAAGATGAAAAGGAAACAATTAAGCAGATACAAAAATCAATAAATGATCGGACATTGTATTTTTTTAAGTGAAAAAGCTCCAAACATTTATTAAATTATACACATATATAAAATATACTATTACACTTTATATTGTTTCCATGAATTTATTAACACAACGAACTATATATGCTAATCTTGTAGATTAATAAATAAATTTGCTGTGCATAAAACATCTGTCAAAGTATTAAAATCACGAATCAGTTCACGTGGAACTAATTATACTGCGGAATCTATGGACTGTGGCTGACACTTCCATGATAACGACGAAAAATTCTTGTTTTTCCGATTTTGTAGATCAATTAGTATAAATATAAAAAAATATATTTGTAATACGAAAAAAAATCACAATTTTTTGAATTTTTCCAATTTCCTTTCGATTACCGTTTTTTTTAAAAAAAAAATAATGGAAACAAATGAAAATGTTGTAACAAAAGATTACTCTGCATCCTCAGATCAAAATGAGATAAAAATGAACGTATATGATAATAATAAATTAGTTGAAAAACAAGCAAAAGAATTTGAAGAATTATTGTGTTTAAATAAGTTTAAAGTAGAAAATGTTTATGAAAAGATTAATTCTCAATCAAAATTAATTGATGCTTTAAGGGCACGTATTGAAGAATTAGAAGTTGATTCTCTTATTAAAAATCAAGAAATTAAAAAAATTCAAGAGGAATTTAATTTCATTAAAAAAGAAATCCAATCAGCTCTAGCTGCACCGACGCGAGATAATAAAGAGAATGTTTCTTCAATTAAGGATGAATCCATCAAAGATTTGGGGATATTAGAATCAAATTATAATAATATTGGTCATTATGAAAAGAAAACTTCATCAAATTGTACTATAGAAAAAGAACAACGAAAATCAAGTACATTTGATATTTATGATATTTATGGAAAAATTCAAAATGAGGATAATTCCCGAGTTGTTGTTTCATCTAATTATAGGCTCCCTCTTATTTCTATGGTAAATATTTTTATCAAAAATAGACAAGTTCATAGCAAAGTTATCGCAACTATTAATAATTTTAAGAGTAAAAATAAAATTATCAATGGTAAAGCCTTTTATCATTTATTTGATGATTTTACTATTAATGATCTTTTAGAGTATGAAAAATCAATCTTATTTTATTCCTTAGATGATGAATCTAGAAGTTGCTTTAAAAATACGCTAATTATCCGTTAATAAGGAATGATTTCATTCTGTAATATTTAATTATCATATTAATATAATAAATATAATTGATTCTCATTTTTTTTTTAATTTTAATTTCTTCTTTAGATGTTTTATTAATATTAGTAGAGAATTATTGTTCTTATATATATGCAGTATTTACATTTTATATAATTATAGGTTCGATAATTTATCCATTAGTACTTTCTAATTTTAACATTACAATTTCTTACCGGTATTATATAATTTTATTATTCAGTACTATACTGTTCACGATTATTATTATATAAACTTTTTATTATCTGACCATATTATAATATTATAGTGTGTAAGCGAGTAGGTGTATCAATAGCTGTGGTACCAATAATTTTCATATACCATATTTGGACATGAGCATATATTTTTTCACAATTAGATCTTTTCCTGCTGCATATATTTTAATTCCATGATATTTCATAATATTAATAGCAAAATCAGTAACCTTATCATTTGATAAAACATTTAGAACTTCAGGCTAAATTGAATGGGTTAATCACTTAACCTTCTGGGATTTATACTTTATAGCATATTAATTTTGGTTTTCCGCTGACAATAATATTGACTTTCTGCATGCGCTATATGCGCCATGCTGCAAAGTTATTAGAAAATAAAAATAATGTACATTTTTTTTTATTGTTGTATTTTATCTCACACACATTAAACTATTTCTTTATTAATCTTAGCAAATAACATAAGTGAGATGTTCGTGATATAAATTTTATATGCATCTATCTAAACTATTGAAAATGTTCCTTTCGAAGTTTTGCTCAAAACACTTAAATATTATTAATTGTAAAGAAACCAATTTCAAACCCTCATCGATAAACTCGTGTATGTATGTTTAAACAGATAAAAGAACATAGATGTGATGGAATCTTATTTACCATGTTGCTATTTCAGGTGTTCATTTTCATTTTACAACCCATTTTTCTACATTATTGAGGATAGGAGATCTCCGCCTATTTCCTGGATCGTTTATCGGGTGTTATATATTTGGTGTCTGAAATTCCAATTATCATATTAATCGTTCGGTACAATGAAAATATAGAAAATTCAGTCTTGCGTTATGGTACTCTCCGTACGCTGGTATGTATCCTGATAATTCACTACGTTTAATGGTGGTTTAAGCCACGGTAATATGAAAGATATTATCTGACGTCTGCCGAAACAAAAAAATTTTTACGGTCGGCTTGACAATTCTTACTGAATTTTCAAACCTATTGCTTATCGGATAAATTTTATATTTGAGTTTTTTATTAAAGTCAACCTTGAAGCACATGTGACTCGAATAAAATCCCATAGAGCTGGGTTCATCAGAACTTTATATTCTTAGAAATAGATAGTTCCACCTATAATTCTTTTTGGATTTAGTCAATAAGAGTGTCGGAATAAGGCGATATATATTGAGAAATACTATATAAGCCTTGTGATATTTTGACTTCAGAATGGCGTTTTCAACAAAAGATTTTTATTTAATCGCATAGGGCTAGTGGTCGAATAAAATTTGCTGATATCCCAAGAACGTACTGTATCTTGGTGCACTGCCCGTTTCATCAATTAAGTCGTACTGTACATAAAATCTGATGAAGATTGTTTCTTGACAGAATTTCTTTTGAAGTTCTTTTCTTTTAACACTGTTTGATGATGTAGAAACAACTTAATTGCGATATATAAATCTATATATATTGAAACGCTTGAGCTTTACCGTCCGCTAAGTATAATGTCTTGGAGTTTGATATCCTCAAAAACTACTATAAGCTGTTTTACTTCAGGATGAAAGCAACATCTGAAAATAACAGCTCTTCCCCTTTTTTTATCCTTTTTCCTGATCCTCAATATTATCTAGGAAATATATGGAAGCTTCTTATTTGATGATCACGTTCAATATATTTGTAAATAATTGGCCTGGAAGAGCAATTTAAAGTCTTAGCTTAATAAACCATTGAGCATTTTATTCTACCCCTTTATGGTGAAAACTTACTTCTCAATCTTTGTTTCTTGGCTGTTTGACCTAGATCAACGAAATAAAAGAGAGCGACATAAGTAGCGATAAAAGTTTGGATACTATGAAAAAATGATACAGTATCAAGCAAAGATGCGTTCACTTGTATTAACGAAATATTAAACTCACCTATCGGTGGCAACGAATTGATCTACAATAACGTGAATGTGTTTTTTTGTTTGACGATATACATTTAATATTATTGGCAAATATAGTTGAGAAGACGAAAATTTTAAGCCATATTATTTTACTTCATACATACCATTTTATAAACTTCCTCAAGTATGTAGGCTTGCCACTAAATATGAGGAATATCTTTGAGGTAATATGTGAATAACTGAACTACTTCGTCTCCTCCTCAATAGTAAAAGGAATGAACTTCGTGATAGACCTTATCTTCCATAGGCAAAAGCTATATTCTTGACCTTGTACGACATCACTTCTTGACCTTCCTATATGTAACACGATAATATGCATAACACGAGAAGGTTATATTTGCTTCTACGTATAGGAGTAGAAGTCGAAACCATGCATTGCAATATATAATTTTTCGCATAAAAAAATGATTTAGCAAGAAAATATGGAAAATATGAAAATCTAATGTTACACGGATTGATCACTGACCTTATTATCGTAAAATCACGTGATTTTATAAAGGCGACGTATAATATTTATCGCCCCAGACGACGAATAAATTTTTTCTATATTATAAATGTTTTATAATGAAATACAGCATATAAAATAACTTTATATTATATTTTTCTAGTTTTGTATAAAATAAGATATATATTTATTCTTTTTTACCAAAAGATAGATTAAGAATTATTGATCTTGCTTATTTCTTAAAAATATTATTCAAACAAGATATTGTTTTGTAGTATGTATATCAAGAAAGTTATATTTTACATATAGTTAAATATTTAAATAATAAAAGAAATTCAATAAGTATATAGTAATTCCTGAAAATGAAGATGGGTTGAAACTATATAAATAAGTTCATTTCGACCAACCCTTAGCCCCTCTTGAAAGTATTCCAAACGTACCACCCGGTACTAAATTAACCTTGCCAGAGACCCTAATGCGACCCACCGATCCAAATTTGGTAAGGTCACCAGCTTTTTCTTTATTTTTCTTTAGAGATGAACTTTTACTAACGACATTCCAACCATTATTTCCCGATGATGCTGACGATTCTTGAGATGTCATTTCTTTATCTGATCGGTGGTCATGACCACTAGAGCCTCTAGTCCACACTGATTCAGGTATACCTAAAGTTTATACTTTGTATTTTAATAATCAAATTAAGAAAGACATATTATTGATTTAATTTTAACTTTACCACCTGCACTAGATGTTTTTGGAGATTCGGCATCCTCTTTTTGTTTTGCTGCCTAAAATTGATGGAAAAAAAAATTGTAATATGAATGATTATTAAATATATATATACAATAACAATAGTTATTACATTTGGAGAACAAAGAGGTTTCCAAGCGTTATTTCGTAAATCGATAGTACTCTAAAAATTTCACAATAATGTAATATTAGTAACATAAAAATAAAAAATTATAGAGAAATATTTACCATTAACATAGATTTTATACGAGCTGACAAGTTTGGAAGGTTCGTTATATTCCTCATAGCATTAAAGTAAGAATCCATTAACCGTTTTGCTTTGCCATAGTCAAGTTTTTTTTCAAGTTGATTTGTTTTGAAATGATCAAGTTCTTCGCCTATTGTAATCATTAATTTACATAAAACTTCCATTTCTTCTTCTCCGGGTAGATCTTGAAATACTAATAATTTTTTTATACATTCATGCATAATGCGTTCTGTAACCATCTTTAATTTATATAGTTCACTGATGAAACATATAAGACCGAGACCTCGCCTCTTAGCTTTTTTCCTAGATTTTTCTGAGACTAGATTTGATTCGTCCCAACCTTTCTCAAAGTCTCCTTGGCAACAATTAAGAAGATATTTTCTAAATAGTACTCCGCCTTGGATAAATTTACCCTCAGTATTTTTAACATTTTCATCAACTATTCTAGGATCAATGTTTTCCATTATCTTACGGCAAAGTTGAGCGTACAATGCACAGATTTCCTGAGGTTTCAATCTCTCAATTATAAGATGAGTTAGTTCTCTCAATATACGCCCGTCCCTCGACCTGTTGACATATTCAATAATTTGGTCTGATACAATATCAAATTTTTCAGGAGTTAATTTTTTTAGAAATTCCCTGATATCACGTATTACTATGTAAGTAGGGATGTTGTCTTCAGTTGTTTTAGGTAAAATTCCTAAAGCTGAAACAGGAACTTTTTGGTTCTCTGAACGTTCAATAGGTGCAACTTTTTCTTGTATTACATTTGGTTCTTGTACTTGGCGTGTACCTTTACCAAGTGTATTATACAGACGATCGAGTCCAGTTTTATCAAAATCATCTGTTGTAGGCGTTAAAATTTTTTCTTCAATCGTTTGAGATTGAACTTGTCTATTATCTCTTCTATTTCTACGCCGGGTTGAATTATCTTCTGGCTTTTCTGGCTTTTCTGTAGAAGTATCATATAAATTTTTTAAATTTTTTGGTCTTTCTCTACAAACACGCATAAATTGCATCATAAAATCACGATCATATCTAAATTTCCCTGGCTCAGCGTTAGAATTTAAGGCTGGATTTGGTGGCTTGATATTCGGAGGATATTTTATAGAGTTCAAGTCATCAATCATACGAGCACTACAAAGTGCATTATCATTGTAACTTTCTACCTCTTTACCTTTTAACTTATTTGAAGAAATGCAATTTTTAATATTTTGTGTTGCTAAAGAAATTTGCGGTTCATAAAAACGGTCAACCAACTGTCGTCCATTAACAGCGCTAAGACGAGCTAATTTGAATTTTTGTTGAAGCTTTTTAATATCCTGATTTTTAACAACAAATAAATCTGTTTCCAAATTTTTAACACGAACTGCCAAAGAATTGATTGTTTGTGATTGAATATTAATGTTTTCTTCACATTCACAAGAATTCTTTTCGTTAAACTCATTTTCTACATTAATTTCCTTGTTATCGTAAAATTCATTTTCTTTGTAGGGACTTTTTGAAATTTTTAGAGAATTTTTGTCTTTATTCATGCTTAATAAGTTGTAACGGATATATTACTGCGGAATTTTCGACAAAGTTTAAAAAAAAGTTGGGGGTATGTTATAACCCCGCCTATAAATATAGTTTTTTTTATCTACCAATTATGGAGACAATGTCATAAAACAAGTCTTAATGTTGGTAATCAATGTGTAAATCATTGCGTAATTCGAATAAATTAAATATGCTGAGTGCTAATCAAAATTCAGAATTTCACCCGGAATTAAACCATAATTTTTGCCATTATGTTACTTAGCATGTGAATTTAGTTAAATTCGGCAATAATACGCTAGTAGTACTCTACTAATTTGACAATGACAATAATTAACTCTGGCAGAATTTAAATGATAGAATAAATTCACGAGATTTTTTTTTAGTCGCATAAGTTAAATTTACTGATTTTTTTAATGATCCAATCTAACGAATAAAAAACCGGCCCGTTGACCATCTGAACGTGATTTTATTGTACTGTACAATTGAATCTTTTCTCAAATCATTGTTATTATGTGATGCAGAATCTTTATTTTCCCATGTTTCTCACTTTGTCATTGAAATTATGTCAATCATTTCTCTCCTTGGGTGTTATTATTACTTTATTAATTTTTATTGTTTCTCATAACAATAAACTTACGAGAATAAATACAGTAAGTCCGATTAAGAATACGTGGATCCATTATTTTCAATACTCGATTTAAACATATCATTTTAATGTATACTATAACTTCGCAATTCACACTTAATTTATTATGCGATAACTGCCATTACACTATTCTAACATTAGGTAATGGCTCCACAGTATGAAAATATAAGTAATACAGCCTATGCGATTTCATCGATTTATTTCATCTGACTTATAAACTGCATGGACTTTGAGGTTTGGCAATGCCTGGCAATATTAGGATTTTATTCACAATATAAGGATTTATTAATTATTGTTTTGTAACGTGGTTTATTTTAAAATTGTTTATTATAGTAGTAAGGACTTGATATACTGTATATATTAAAGATGATTTAGGTACTTTCATTAAAAATAAAGGAATTAATAATGTATATCGGAAAGCACTTCTTGATGTTAACATATTTGCTATTCATAAGTTGCGTACCGAAAAAGTTATACTATCACAAATAGTATACATTTCCTATGAAACTATCGAGGTGGATCCTTTAAAAAGTTGTCAGCAATTTCCTTTCTCTTCGTAATTTTAGTGTTTGAGAGTATATGACCTACTTTGAATCTGCAATCTAGATAGATTTCGCATCAATACATCAATCAATAACCTTTTTGTGTATGTAATTAATTATAACACTTCTATGAAAATAAGGAACTTTAACATGAATTATATTTTCGAGAAAAGGAGTTTGTACTTTTCATTATTTATTTGTAATTAACCTCGATTTTCCGAATTTAGATAGATTATCAATTTGTTTATCATAAATTTTAAATCACAATATCAGAAAATTTCCATCAAAAAAAAAATAATATATATATTTTTTTTCTTAAACTTATTTTCAATGAATTTAAATAATGGAGATGTAAATACAAAACCCACAATACCAAATTGTTTAAAATGGTCCGAAGATAATCAAATATTATTATTTACTCCGATAGGAATTTACATTTTCGTAAGTTCAGTGATTCGTAACAATATTCACTTCTAAAAAAGATATTTAATGTTATAATTTACAATATTAGACTCCATTATATAAAGGGTTAAATATTGATAGAAATGGAACTTGTGTGTGTACTGGCCGTGTCGAATGTCAAGAATTTAATAAAGAAAGAGGATATTTCAAATTCAATAATAAAGTTCTAGGTATTATACGTGATTTTATGTCTTACTTATAAAGAAATTTGTTATTATTAATTTATCAAATTGATTTTAGATTTTACTGATAGAATTATTCAAGAAAATCAAGAAACTTTTAGATGTGCTACTTGGTCACCAAATGGAACGTCAAATTTAAAAGGGTAAAAATTTTTTTTTTTTTTTATCAATTGTTTCATTTGTAAAAGTGGTTTTTAAAAATGTTTATTATTTTTAGTTGCTTGTTTATAGCTATTACAACAAAATATAACGTTTCTATTTATGGGGCAAAAGTCAACCCTATTAATTCAGATTGGATAGAGGTATTAAATTGCAACGCAAGATATTTTATTTATGTAAAAGAAATTGTTTATTAGTTATTAATTATTGTAATGTTGTTAGATTGAAAATATGACCGAAAACATCATTAATTCGTATACCAATGAAAAGGTCGAAGATATAACTGACGAAATAATAGCAGATCAACTCCAATCAATTTGTAAATATTTTATTAAAAAAAAATTTATGAAGAAAAACTTTTTTAATTAATTTGTACTATATAATATTTGTGTAGCTATTTCATGGTCACCGTTATTTATTGGTGAGAATTTTGATCCTGTTTCTATTATAGCCATCGGAAGTAAGGCTGGAACAATTACTTTTTGGAGGTATATTGCACCTGTTATTTTTACTTTATGAAGAAAGACTGATTTTATTTAAATATGTACTTTTATAGTTATAATAATGGAGTTAATTTCCTTTATTGCTTACAAGCTCATGAAACTTGGGTAACGATATCATCTTGGTCACGATGGGTTAATTTAGGAAATAATCAATGTGAGTAAAATTGCAGAATTTAAATTACTCATTAATAAATCTTATTTATCAATTTTTACTGGAATTATAAAGATGCATCAAGTTTTGTAACAGGATGTGTTGAAGGTTCAGTTTATCTGTGGCAAGTGAGCTTATCAAGAGACTTTTCAAATAATGAGAACGGGGATGGAAAACTTTTACTCTCTGTCACGTTACGTATGACTCTTACAAATGAAGATGGTCGCATGGCTGAGATTATGAAATGGTACGATTCAGCAGTAGGTATTTTTATGTTTCTGCCTATTTTCTATTAAAGCAGAATTATAATGTTTTATCTGAGTTAGGATGGAAGCGAAAAATTTGCTGTGATAAAAGGTCGCAAGATTTATGTATGGCTTTCAAATGAATCAATGTTGCTTTATGACGCACAAATTATTTCGTTGAATTTCACGATGCAAATGTCCAAAGTTGTTACAGGTGAGTTGGTATTGATCAAGATATTCATTGATTATGAAGTTTGACTTTAAAAAAGACTATTTTTATAGGATTAACATGGAGATATGATGGAAGTCAATTGCGTGTTTTCACGATGGATGGAAATCATTGGACATTTAATGTTTCAAATGAGGAAGGAATAAATATTGATGAATCTCGAACAAATTTCATTAATAAAAGCTTAATTACAAAATGGCAAGAACAAGAATTTGAAGATGAAAAAGATGATGAATCTCTTGAAGAATTTACGTTTGTCGAAGAAGTTAAAAATGCCGAAGAAGAAAATGATTCTTCAATGAAAGAACCGATTTATTATGGAGCTGACTCATCTGCTAATGGATTATTCGTTGCAGTTGTTTTTGCTTTAGAATCTCGTACTGTACAGTATCTTACCGATAAATTTGAAGTTTCTCATGTTACCTTTATTCCTACCGAAAATTATAAAAGTATCGAAATGCGTGGATCTTTAGTTAAACAACTTTTGAATAGGCTTGAGGATCCGTTTTTAAGTATGCTTTGAGTTTTGATTTTATAATATCTTATAAATATAAAATTTCATGAAAATTTTACATTTACGTAGTTTGCAAAAAGTCTACTAGTTATCTCATGTGGGATTTGCTCGAATACTGTGATCCTGAAAATGAATATTACGAAGATGATTCATTATTTTTTATGTTGGAGAAAGCTCTCAGAAATAGTTTATTACAACAATCGGATAATTTACACTTTTTAGAAACTAGTTATTCTTTGTTTGATATGACGACTAAGTAAGTATACGAATAATTTTTTTATTTAAAAACATTCAATACATATTAAGGTTCTTTTTTTTTAATTTAGTGACATATCAATGAATGGATTAGTTAAGAAATTAAAACGTCAATTGTATAACCATACCCTATTAAATAAATTGAGGATTATTATACACCTTTATTGTAATACTTTAGTATGTTTCAGAAAAAATACCGTTTTGTAAGATAACATCTTTATAATTTTTTTTTTTCTTTTATAGCGATTAGAGTTTAATGGTGAAGAAAGTATCGAGATTCAAAACAAAATTCAATATGAAATTTCAACTCTCTTAAAGTATTTTTTGGGAAAAGTATTGAATACAATTTCAGATTGTCTTCAAGGTGGATTAATTGCTGGTAATGGTAAGAACTTTTTTTCTAATTAAAAAAGGAAACAATACTTTATAACTTTAATTATATTCTAAAACTAACGGTTTTCTTTTAATCTATAGAAAAAGATCAAACTTTCATATTAAATTTATGCGATTGGATATTATTATATTATCAAACCGATGAACAATTATTAAATTATGCAAAGGTTATTTATGAGAGTTTAAGTGGATTACAAAGGACTACAACAAAGAGAACATTTAAGGATTTGGATAATGAAATAAATTGGACTATTAAACTTATTTCATCAACAAAATCGGCAAAAACAAAAAAATTAAAGATTCCTGCAAGAGAATCTTGTCCTTTGTGCCAAAAAAATATCCTTTTTAAACATAAGATTATCATTATTTTTTTTAAAAAAAATTTAAATATCTATACTTAATTCTTTTTCGTGCTTATTACATGTTTCTTTAGGACCCGGATTTAAAGGTACTTGTGAAAAAGGACATCTTTGGGGTAATTAAATTTTCTCATTAGATACTCTATTAATAAATAATCATTTTAATAACACTTCTTTTTTATAGAACGATGTTCAATAACCTTAAGCCTTCTTTCAAGTAAACATATAAAATCTTGTAGCACATGTAAACGTAAATCACTAGATATAACAAAATTTAACGATGAACTTTCTATTAATTCAATGTTCTTTAAATCCATTTTAATGGTAAGCGATAAGTGTTTTTATTGTGGTGGTAATTTTATTTGTAATTGTTAGAAATAAGTAAAATTTTATTAATTAATAAATAATAATTAATAATTAACATTGATCGCTGACTTGCTATTATTTAGTGTATTTATTTATTAAAAAATTTCCTATAGAAATTTATTGTCATTATGTAAACTTATTTAATTGTCAGTCAATACAATACATTTTACTAAATTTTATCGAAATGGTTAAGAAGTTAATAATAACTTAAAAATTTTTTGTAACGACTTTGATAATATATTACTTCAATCGGTTTATAATAAATAATTTTATTCCTTTGCACAACTAGGAAGTGATACATTTCAATATATTCTAGGTTTAATTTTAACAATTAATTCTTTACAAACTCTAAGAAGACCAGATCTGCATTTAAATGGTTCATTCACATCTGCTATTTCTATATCATATTTTCCATAAATCAAGGAAACTAAACACTTCAATACCATCATTGTCAATTTTCTTCCCGGACATATTCTAATTCCACCTCCCCATATAGTAAAGGAATCTTTAATATGTTGCTTTTCAAGTAAATATTTATCACTTTCTTCAACTTTGTAAAATCTATCAGGGTCGAATTTTTCAGGATCAGTCCAATAATTCTTATTTTTCATTATTGCACCATAATGCATTTGAAATGAAGTTTTTTCTGGCCAATTGATTCCTCCAACCTCATCTTTTTCAAGATTTACACGTGGGATCGAAAAAGATATAGGATGATGACGATGAACTTCTTTGATAACTGCATCGCAATAATGTAATTCATCAAGATCTTTAGCTGTTATGGGCTTTGTTAAGTCTTTTCCAAGAACCATTTCAATTTCTTGTCGTAATCGTTGTTTCACTTCAGGATAAGTTCCAAGATAATATATGACAAAGCAAATCAAATTTGACATCTATTGTTTAAAATATTTAGAAAGAAAATGAAGAATTTTTTGAAAATGAATATATATTTTTTAAATCCATCTTACCGTGCCTCCTCCAAGTAAGGAATCGAATATATTATCAAAAACATCACCATCAGTCATTGGTCTCAACAATTCGATATCTGCATGTTTCGTAACATTGATATCACGTGGTGTATTTGCGGTTAAATATGATGTTAACATATCGTAACGAAGAGGTTGATCTAACGGTGTATTCTCAATTTCAACTCTTCTTTCTTTAATAATATTATATATTTTATCAAACAAATAATCTCTATTTTTTAAAAAATGATTGATTTGTCCACGAATAAATGGAACATAACGGCGAATTAACTTATTAAACATAAAAAAATAAATTAATCCTTCATCGAAAATTTCAAGTGATTGAATAAACTTTTCAGTTTCTTCGATTTTTTCTTTTTCTTTTTTATTTAAAGAAGCATAATTTTCAGGAATAAGGGTACTATAATAAGAAGCGACAGAATTATTTTTTACTCCAGTTGAAACTTCAAAAATTATTTCATTTGTAAATCTAGACATCCATTTTTTCAGATCCAATTCTTTATTTTCTCCTATAATATTCCAATAAGATTCAATTTCTCTCCATAATTCAATCGTCCGTGTAATAATTTTATCATTAAAATTTGGAGTCATCATAGCTTGAGAAACAAATTGACGATTATATTTCCAAGATTTATAATCAGTATTCCGAGATATTCCTGACCCACTCTCTCCATATTTCATATATTCCATAGTACCTTCTGTAATAAGGTTTCTAATAGGATATTTAGTTTTTGATGAAGGTACATTCATATTTTCAATTAAATCTGGTCTAGATAGTATGATTACACGTTCCCCCGCTAAATTGATTTCATACATATCTCCATAGTTTTTATACAATGACATCAACCAATCAATATGTTCAAATCCATTTCTTTGATGAGCGTTACCAAGAATTGGAAATGGAAATGGACCAGGTAGAGGATTTGGTCGAGTAAAATAACGATAATAGTATTGAGTTACATAGATAACTGTAATAACTATCAAAAGAGAAAAAACACTGTAGTTAGAGATAATCGTGAATATCATATTAATATTAAAAGCGGTTAAAACCAAAGAATTTTTACGCTTTTTATCTAGCTTAAATTGGAATTCATATGATACATGCTAAACACAATTACAAGTCTTTCGGACAAATTTATCCTGAACGGGGTCAGGTTTTTTATCAAGTTTTTCAGAGTAATCGTCACGTGATCAATACTAAGATAAGAACCTACAAAATATTAAATATCTAACAGATCTTTATAGATAGTTCTTGTTTATCTTTCTGTAATCTAGTTCACATGGTTATAAAATTAAAAAATAAAATTAAATATCTAACAGAAGGTGGATTCTCTAAATTTTATTGAGCAGATTGGATTGATGGTAATTACGATGAATGGGATATGAAAAAAAGTCAATTAAAAAGATTTGGAACTTTCAAAGTTATACTTAAAAGTTTAGAAAATATTGAAAGTGCAAGTCATAGTAGATTTGTAATTTAAGTGTATTAAAACCTAACACTAATAATTAAAAAGTTTTATTATATCAACTCACATGAAAGAAAAGAATTAGAATTATTTTTGAGATATTAAATGCACTTTATTATCTTCATATTGAAAATGCAATTCATAGAAATTTGCATTTAAAAAATATATTGTATTCACATTATTGGTATATTAGTAATTTTGGATTTTGTGAGCCTGCTGATAAACCATCAAAAAGTATATATGGGAATCTTCCTTACATAGGGCCTGAAATTTTTACTACAAAAGAATATTCTTTTGCATCTGATATTTATAATATTACTATGCTTATGTGGAAAGTTTTATTTAGCTAACTACCATTTAATCAGCCTATCCTTTATATTCACTTAATGTTAAGAAGTTTCTTTTCAAAAAAAAAAAAATATAGGAAACTCAAGAGTCAAGACTATTATTAAGTCAAAAAAAATAGTATTAACTATAGCAATGTTTTTCTTAGAAGTATTTGTTAATAAACTTTACAATATCATTTGACAACTATGCTGTAAGGCAATAGCAAAGTAGGAACATACTAAAGGCATAAAAAAGCAAGATTAAGAAAAAGGCCATTAGCACTGATACTGACATATTGTATATAAACAGATTCTAACTTTACAGACAGAGGAAGGTATATTTAATTTGAAAAAAAGAAAAATTTTAAAATATAATAATGGTCAATAGTATTAGAAAAATAAAACAATATATAAACCAATTTATTAGAAAAGAAAATAGGGTATTTTGGAAGGTATATAATAATGTAAAATATATAAATATAACATAACCTTTCTTTTTTTTTTTAGAGGGTAGTGAAAGCATATACTTAAACCTTATGATATAATGATCCTATATAATTCAATAGCTACTATTAAAGGATATAGGTGAATTTTATAAGGTAATGGTAAAAACTAATATATTAATGCCATTTTTTTATATATATTACTTAAAGTAACTTAATTAATTTCTTTAATCTATTAAAATAAATATATAGTAGCATCTTATATCTCAAAATACTTATTATTACTAGAATAAATAGGTACTAATATCTATTTTGAAGTTAAAAATTCACTAAATAGGTAGTTAAAATATAATAAGAAAAAAATATACTAAAAAATAAAATCCATTATCATTTATCAATGAATATGAAAATTCATTAAACTAGAAAAATAAGAAATTATATATATTGAAACAAGAAATAAAAAGAAAGATTAAAGAACTTTTGACATAACTAGTATAAATTATATAAACAAATTATAACCAAATCTTTAAAAAATAGTAATAAAAAAATTACTTAATCAATTTTTACAATTGCTTTATTTAAAGATATAATTTGTAATATAAAAAAGCT
This sequence comes from Oehlia diaphana, assembly GCA_003833135.1. Lineage (NCBI taxonomy): Eukaryota > Fungi > Glomeromycota > Glomeromycetes > Glomerales > Glomeraceae > Oehlia > Oehlia diaphana. Next base: position 8,159 of record QZLH01000419.1, on the reverse strand, counting down.
ATTGTATATTTGCATTAGCTGAAAAGTCTATTGATATGCTGAAAATAAATGCTAGTAGTTAAAAAATGGTATCAATTAAGAATAGAAAAATTATTATTTTTATTAATCAGATCCATAGAATTGCCCTATAAAAATTCCACATCCTTAATATGTTCTAGTTTTATGGTTAAAATATTCTTATACAGTGATAATATTCTTAAAATATACTAAAAATTAAACAGACGGGTTATTTAAATAGAATTT
>QZLH01000418.1:37787-61454 GCA_003833135.1 Oehlia diaphana | reverse complement strand
TTCGACCATTTCGACTTTTGGAGGGGCCCAAGTCGAAATTATTTCGACCATTTCGACCATTTCGGAGGTAGAAATTAACCAATTTCGGTTTCATGTATAGAATCTACTTCACGAGTTAAAGGAATGAATGCAATTATTAAAAAAACAGTCAGAAGCAATTCAACTTTATGTTATCTTATTGATAGTTTATCTGAAAGGTTTACTTCAGAACTTCAATGGAAGAGATTTTATGAATATCGATCTGCAACTACAAATTCAATTTTATTATCAACGGGAGATGATATTTTTCCTTCAATAACTGAGATATTAGAAAAGTATTTAATAATAAATATAGCAACTACTATTAAAGAAGAAATGTCACAATGTTTATATCTTCAAGCAACCATAATTTCTTTTTCTGAAGTAGATTTTATTCAATATTAAGTAAGTAATTTTTAGAGTTAGAAGTTGGAATTAAAAAGTTAGAATTTAGATTAGGGTTAGGGTTAGGATTAGGGTTAGTATTAGGATTAGGATTAGGGTTAGGATTAGGATTAGGGTTAAGATTAGGATTAGGGTTAAGATTAGGATTAGGGTTAAGATTAGGATTAGATAGGATTAGGGTTAGGGTTTGGATTATGGTGAGGGTTAAGGTTTTATTTGTTATAGTCCATAATGCATTAATCATATTTCTCTTTTTTTTTTAGGAAATGGAAGAACATGATGGGTTTATTGAAGATAATTATAATGTGCAGATGATTAAATTACAATCAATTATTGATGAGATTGGTAAAGAGGATATTAAGGAGATCTGGAAAATTTGTTATATCCGACCTGAAAAGAGACGTTTTTTTCATTACATTGCAATTTCTAATGAAATCTCTTTTTATGTTCATGTTTAACTACAATTTCAAAGGGGGTTATTTGCTATCATTATTTTCGCGTAATGATATTTTCAAAAATTGCAGGTTTTCAAATTTCAATGATCCCAGAAAGATGGTATCAAGATGCTTATCAAGGAATGGACTTAACTCAAGTTGTTAAATATGATATATACCTCCGATGGTATATAATATAGTGTAAAAAACTATACTGTATAGATAAATATAAATAAAAAACTATACTGTATAATACTGTATAGATAAAAACTATACTTCAAAAAGATATTTTTTTTTGCTTTATTATAATTATCCGGTCCTGGATAAGTAGTGTATACCCTCGGAACAGAAAATTTATGTATTATCATGTGATGCAACATGTGGTCGTCGAGAAACGGCTAAGCCACCAATCAAAAAAAATTTTTGTTAGATTCTCTGCTGTATTGCGTTGTAAAACTGAAGAGAAACTGCTATAATGGTGAACGGAAGGTAATAGAATACGTATTATCTCTCCATTAAACAAAATAAAATGAGTTTAAAATATGACAGTCCTCACACTAGTAATATAACAAATTCTGGCACGAAAAAGAAAAAAATTAGTAGCAACGATAGTAATAGTAATAATAACGCAACAAACGCGACTGTCGCAACTAATATTATTAGTAGTAATACGTCGTCAACACCACCACAACTTCCACCTCCGCCATCTACGACGATAACTTCAAAAACACCGCCTCCACTACCTCAATTATCAGAAGAACAAAAAGTTGAAATTAAAGAAGCTTTTGAATTATTTGATACCGACAAAGATGATGCTTTAGATATTCACGGTTTGAAATTTGCCATGAAAGCTCTTGGCTTTGACGAGAAAAAACCTGAATTGTTGAGAATTCTTCGACAACATGATAAAAATGAAGAAGGTGTAATAGCATTTGAGGATTTCTTTAAAGTTAGTAAGTATTTGACTTTACTTTTTTTTGGTTTATAAGAAACTAAATCTAAATGAAATTTAGTGGCAGAACGAGTTTTAAATAGATCACCTATAGAAGAAATTCATAGAGCTTTTCAACTTTTTGATGATGATAATACTGGAAAAATATCGCTTCATAATCTGAAACGAGTTGCAAAGGAATTGGGAGAAAATTTAGATGAAGATGAACTACAAGCGATGATAGATGAATTCGACTTAGACGAAGATGGAGAAAGTATCCTTTTTTATTTATTAATGAACCTACATTGTTTTAAAGTTTATATTTCCTTTACAAATTTTATTACTTAAAAAAAGTAAACGAAGAAGAATTTGTTAAAATCATGACGGAGGATACTTGATTAATGATAAAAAGGATAGAATTTTTTATTTTCTTGCTTTTAACTTTTATAAGCAAAATATCTCGAAGTGTATTTTTATTAGAATGTACATAAAAAAAATAACATTCTCTAGTAAGGATAAAAAAGAGGAATAATATATAGCACATAAAAAGTAAGATGAAAAAGAAAACAATATTATTCATAATATGAATAATTTTTACTAGTCATTACCGCGAAATAAATATAAATTAGCTTTTCTTTTCTTCAAAATGAGAATGATGATAGGGACGATAAAAAGGGGATTGTTCCAGCTGTTGTTGCTCTGACTCTGCTTTTTCTTCGTTCATATTTAGCCTTTCCTCATGTCTCTGTGTTTCTTTCTCAAGTTGTCTACGTAATTTAAGTTGTTCTTGTTGCTTTTGTCTGCGTTCTTTATCTTCTTTGATATTTTCCAAAGCAGCGGCTTTTTGAAGTTCTCCAGCTATTTTTTCTCTCTCTTGCATTCGTCTTACAGCTTCAGCATGCTCAGTAACCTTTTTCAAATAATCTTTAAGTAATTCTTGAGCAATTTCCAATCTTTCTATTTGTCTAAGAAATAATTCATCACTGATTTTCTTACTACCATCTTTACAAACGGGGGAAGTATTTTTTATTTCTAAAATAAAAAATTTTTCAAACTCTACAACTTTTGATTTAAACCCGATTTTAATGAGAAATTCTCTACCGCCGGTGATTTGCAAAACATTAGAGTTAATCAGATTATTTTTTTCAGGTAATTTACGAAATTTTTCATTGTAAGGTTCTTCCAAAATATTATTTAATATTCGTAATAAGGTTGAAATACACTTTTGTGATATTAGAGGTGGATTGTGACGTGAAATTTGTTTAATTATAATTTCTTCATAAAGAAATTTTTGAAATTCTTTCATTTCTGGTGAACTCATTTTATTGAGTGGAGAGAATTCCGGTGTCTGAGAAACACGAGTTTCTATGTAAAAGATCGACTCGGAAAAACTTATAATTGGTTAAAATGATATTCATGGGAGGTTATACAAGTTATAAAATGGAAATTGTAGCAGAGAGAACCATTTTCTACTAAAATGCCCAGAGATAATAAAGATAATTTAACGTAAATATTATTTTATTATTTTAATGATATATTTTGATAAATTTTCTAACATAATGCTTTAAAGCGAAGAAGAATTAGTTGAGCGATTTGCAAAACTATTCGGACATAAACCAAGTTCCAACAAAAATATAGCGAAAACAAGCACTTCGGTAATAGATTTGACAAAAAGTTCTTCGCATATTGATTCATTTTTTCCTTCGACGTCAAATTTAAAAAATACAAATGATTTTCAATATAAATCACCAATAGAGAAGGGATTTGATGAAAAAGAGGCAAGTTAAATTTATCAAATTAATAAATTCCTTAATTAGTTTATTCTAAACTCTTTAATTGACATCAGGTTGAAAAATTATCAATGTCGGAACCCTTAAATACTCCGATCCTCATAAATTATGATGATCAAAAAAATAAAGTAATGACGGAATTTCTAGGTGAAGAATTTACACCCTCAAATAAAATCTTTGATGAAAATGATGATGCAACACGTTTAATTAAAGAAATACAAGATGAAATAAAATTAGAATCAAAATATAAAGATAATTTATATGAATTAAAAGAAAAGAAAGAACAAGATTTTATTGAATTAGAAAAAAGATACAATCAATTAAAAGAATTTAAAATACATGCTACCAATGAAAATATTTCAAATAAAAATAATATTAGTATTAGTAGTTTAGGTCCTCCGCCTAAACCAATTGATTTATCGGAAGATGACTATGATCTTAATAATTGGTGCTGTAAGTATTAATCGTATTAATTTTTAATTATTGTAATTTGCTAACTTTTTTTGCAATTAGGTATTTGTAATGAAGATGCGATTATAAAATGTAGAGATTGTGATGGAGATTTATATTGTCAATCATGTTTCAACGAAGGTAATAAAAGAAATTTTTTTGAATTTTCCAATTTTTCTCTAATTTTCAACTTTCTTATTTAGGACATCTTGGATCTCATTCAGATTATGAAATGAAACAACATAAATTCGAAGTATATAATAGACGCATGATTTAATCTAAATTGAAATTATTGTAAAGAATTTTTAGGCACGTTCGGCAATTTACTTAAAATCTTTTGAGCTTCCTCTTTTTGACGCTTTTTATTTAATTTATCTTCTCTTAAATAAAAAATATTGCTATGTAATTTATATTGTTTAGGTTTAGTTGATTTAGGTGGTTGTGGTTTTTCTGGTGATTTAGGTGTTGCAACTTGCTGTTTATCCTCCGTTTGTTCTTTGACATTATCTTCGCTTCCTTCTTGCTGTTTACTTTCTACTTTTGTAGAATCATTTGATTTATCTTTTTCTTGATTAATATCAGGATCAGATTTAGATTTTGAAGAATCGTCCTTTTGCGAAATGCTTACTCTTGTTGATTGAACAACAGGTAATTTGGGTTCAGGTTCCGGTTCCGGAATAGGTGTGGCAAATCCTCTATCACTTAAATGACTAGAAAATATAACAATTAAATTAATATTTCTCAAGTGTTTATAACTATTCTTGAAATCCTAAGTTTCGTAAATATTCAGTACCTCTCGCAAGTATAAAACCAATCTAGCCCATTATCAGTTCTTAAAACGGAACTCGTATATTTATTACATATAAAACATGGTTTGTCTGTTGTTGCAATTCTATGCGTATATAAATTAATTAATTGTTCTGTTTTATTTGACATTTTCTAGCATGTTTAGAAAGACTGGAAAAGAGCTCGCTTTTTATGGAGCGTTAAAATCACGTGGAAAGTATTAACTTAATTTGATTGGTTCGCAGGGAAGCAAACATTTGTATGGCAAATTATAATAATTATATTAACTCTAACTTTACATGAATTATAAAATTCTAAATTCTATGAGAACATTGTTTTTCTTCAAAATAAATTCCGTATATCTAATACAAATACAAATAAAAACATCTACGATAATATTCCATTTAAACTCTTGCCTTACCAAATAAATACAAAAATAAAGAAACGAATGAATAATTCCTAATATTATTATTGAAACATTGATTACCAACTATTCCATTCATCATCCCAAACATTATCTTTCTTAATTACTTCATTTCTTCTTCTAGTTGTGATAGAACCAGACGAAGAAACTTTAGGCGAAGAAGTTCTTGTATTATTATTATTATTATTAAAAGGAGAATTTCTTCCACTACCGGAAGGAGAATTTCTTTGTTGATAATGATTAATAGTATCTGCAAAAAAATCATTATCTCCATTATCATTATCATTATTATAAGAAGAACGATCGTTATAAGAAGAATTATCTGATATAGGAGAATAATTTTGCCTAGCTGAAAATGAGGATTGATTTGAAGAAATGCTCGATATAGTGGAGATACCTCTTGAGGCAGTTTCACTAACGGTTTTACCAATCCAGGCTCCATAACCTGCAACCTGTGAAGTGAATTCAGGATCTCTTACTTTTTCTGTTGTAGGTTTAATCACACGTTCATTAACGGTTTGTCCTAAGGTTTCAGCTCCTTGAGCTGCCAATTTTGCTCCTTCTGCGACATGATGGCCAAGGAAATTTAATCCTTTTGTGAAGGCTTTAACAGGATCATTCATTAATTCATCTAAATCTGGTACTGAAGCACTTGAGGATGACGTATTTTCATTTGCAAATGCTGGATTACCAAACCCTGTATATTTTCCTCCTTGATTTGGCGGCAAATTATCCGATCGTGTTTCATTTGCTCTTCCCAAACTTGCAAAATATTCCTCATTTTTTGTTTTATTACCAGAAGAGGAAAAACTGTTACTATTATTTAGGCTACTTAAATCTCCGCTAGATCCATTAGATTGATATGAAGATGTTGGTCGTACACTAGCAGCACCGACACTATTCCGATTTGATGATCGATTACTGTTAGATGATGATGGCCGACTTGGCATTTTCCCAGAACTTTGTGCAGATGGTGTCCATTTTCTCCCTTCACATTTTGCTGTCAACTGAAAAAAAAAAGATATTAGAATGAGATGATTTTTCTCATTTAAAAATATAAAATAATTTAAAAACCTTTTCACGATATTCAGTTGCAAATTTATTATGATATTTATCTTTTAAAGACATTTCAGGATAATATTCTGATGATGCCTCACAAAATTCTCTCCATTCAGTATTTCCTCCAAGCTATATTATAGTCAAAAATAATAATAATTAGAATTTTAGAATTCGATTATTGCTAATTCTTTTTATCATACACATTATTGTATCCTAATGACTTACTTTCATCTTTTTAATTTGATCATCATACCATTTATCCATGGTTATCGAGCGAACAAAACTTATTATCAACAGAAATTAGCTTAAATTCATCTCAAAAGAAAGTTACATAAATAATACATTATTAAACTTTACCTAACATGAACACCGAAAGACCTATGAACTCCAGAGCATTCTAAACAAATAAATATTCCAAAAGAAACCGATGCCCATTGTGGATTAGGTGCTCCACAATCAACACAATTCTAAACATGTAAGTTTTAAATTTGATTATTAAAAAGAAAGTTCAATTCAGTTAAAAACATACTTTATTTCCATTTTGCCTTTGTATCTCATATAATACTTGTTTGTATTCTGCTGCCATTTTTTTTAGATTATTAGTTTGTAGAGGTTTATTTTATTAAACTTAGACGACAGAGTGGTCTCAAGTGGTATAATATGTATGATCTGCATCTCCTGCATGATGCAGATCAAAAGAACAAAAAAATGTGTTTACTTGTTAATGGATGATTTGATCATTTTATTGGGACATTGTGACAAAGTACCTTTTATGCATTATTGTTTTTTTTTCTTTCCTTAAATTGACATATAAATAAATTGAAATTATGTCAAGCAACAACAATTTTCCCGATAGGCTGTCAAATAATAACAGTCAACTTCTCAATCGTCCATTTCCCAAAAGTTTTATTGAGGCAAAAGAAATTATATTTGAGACACTTTATTTTTGTTATATTGAATTAAATCAAGCTTTTCAAGCACTTTGGGCATTAATTAGTACTACATTTACGCTAATGAGTAATAAATCCCCAACTGAACTTGTTAAAGATATTGCCAATAAAACAACAGAAGTTTCAAGCAAAGCTATAGACTATGTTGTGAATCATGAAATTATTGGAAATGCTGCTTATCTTATCAGTAAAGAAAAAAACACCGGTGGTTCCAGAAGTGCGGACTTGGCTAAGAGTATCAGTACTACAAATGCATCTCCAGATGCCGAACCAAAAATAGGTCCGGATGCTATCGATGACATTAATAGTATAAACGCTACTACTCCTTTAAACAAAAATTTTATTACAAGTGGGTTAAATGATGAACGTTCCATCTCCTTAAATGGAGTAGACCTTAATACTTATCTTAAAGAACAGCTTACTAAACGTATTATGTTTCTTGATGGTGGAATGGGTACTATCATTCAGTCGCTAAAACTCTCCGAAGAAGATTTTCGAGGAGAGAGATTTAAAGACCATCCACATGATTTAAAAGGGAATAATGACATTTTGGTTTTAACACAACCCGAACATATTAAGAATATACATATTGCATATTTAGAGGCTGGGGCTGATTTCGTTGAATCGAATACTTTTTGTAGTACCTTTATTAGTCAAGCGGATTATGCTTGTGAAAAATATGCTTATGAATTAAATAAAGAAGCTGCTAGACTAGCAAAGGAAGCATGTATTGAAGTAAGACTTCAACTAAAAGATTAAAGATGTCATTTATTTAAAGTCACCAACTTACATATATTTTAATAAATAATCAGGTTACAGCTCGAGATCCAAGCAAACCGAGATTTGTCTGTGGTGCGCTCGGACCAACCAATCGTACATGTTCTATTTCACCGTCTGTAGAAAATCCTGCTTATCGTAATGTCACTTTCGATGAGTTGGTTGAAGCATATTCGGAACAAGCTAGGGGTTTATTAGACGGTGGAGCCGACATTTTATTAGTAGAAACTATTTTTGATACTTTGAATGCAAAGGTGAGTCTTATAATCTTTTCAGATTTCTTTAAGAATAAATAATTAAAAATTAAATTTAAAAGGCGGCACTATATGCAATTGACTTGTTATTTGAAGAAGGAAGCTATAAAAGGACTCCAATTTTTGTATCTGGTACAATTGTTGACCAATCTGGACGCACCCTTAGTGGTCAAACCGGAGAAGCTTTTGTCAGTAGTATCAATCATTCAAATCCTCTTGCAATTGGATTAAATTGTGCTTTGGGTGCTGAGCAAATGAAACCGTTTGTTCAAAATATCGCAAAATTTACAAGTTCATTTGTAATTTGTTATCCAAATGCTGTAAGTAATTGGTAAATTTTCATAATAAATCTCAATATATTATTATTAATTTTTCCTGGCGATTTCACGTACATAGGGTCTGCCTAATACGTTTGGAAATTATGATGAGACACCTGAGATGATGTCAAAAGCAGTTGCAGAATTTGCAAAAGAGGGTTTAATTAATATTTTGGGTGGATGTTGTGGTACAACACCGGATCATATAAAAGCTATTGTTAAGGCTTGTTCGCAATATAAACCTAGAGTTCCGCCACCGAATTTACAGTTAGAGAGTATGATTATTTCTGGGTTAGAAGTGTTAAAAGTTAGCAAAGAAACAAACTTTGTAAATATAGGAGAACGCTGTAATGTTGCTGGGTCAAGAAAGTTTGCTCGTCATATTTTGAAAGGAGAATATGAAGAAGCAATAACAATAGCAAGATCTCAAGTTGAAAATGGAGCACAAATCATTGATGTTAATATGGATGAGGGCATGTTAGATGGAAAAGCCGCTATGACTAAATTTTTGAATTTAATCGCTAGTGATCCAGATATTTCTAGAGTATGTAAAAACGATCATTCAACTTTAATATTCTTTTGTATTTTAATATTTATGTTAATTGATTTAGGTCCCAATAATGGTTGATTCTTCAAATTTTGAGGTGGTTTTAGCAGGATTGAAATGTGCACAAGGAAAATGTATTGTAAATAGTATAAGTTTAAAAGAAGGACCTGAGGATTTCATTAAAAAGGCCAAGATTATTAGAAGATTTGGTGCTGCTGTGGTCGTTATGGCTGTAAGTTTATATATTTTTTATTTTATTTATTTACTTATTTTTTTTAGTTATATTATTTGTAAATAATGACTAACTAGAATATATTCAAACGTACAATTTAGTTTGATGAAACAGGTCAAGCTGATGTCAAAGAACGTAAAGTTGAGATATGTAAAAGATCATATAAAACTTTAACAGAAATAGTTGGATTTAATCCTAATGATATTATTTTTGGTAAACTACTAAGATTTCCTTTATTAAAAAAATATTTTTATTATCGGACTCAATGAATACTTCTTTTTTTATGCTGAAACAGATCCAAATATTTTAACTATTTGTACTGGTATGGAAGAGCATAATAATTTCGGCGTGGAATTTATTGAAGCAACAAGAGAAATCAAACGAACTTTACCAGGTGCAAAGGTATTATAACCAATGAAAAAATTGGTGGACTATTATATTTTAGAAAATTTTTCTTATCAAATAAATAATTTTATTTCTTAGGTCAGTGGTGGTATATCTAATTTATCGTTTTCATTTCGTGGAATGGATAAAGTAAGAGAAGCTATGCACAGTGTATTTTTATATCATGCGATTCAGGCAGGTATGTGGTTAATATTTTTTTTATTTCTTTATTTTTGTTTATGTTTCAAATTTTCTCTCTTTTTATAGGCCTTGATATGGGAATTGTAAATGCTGGTTTCTTAACCATTTATGATGATATTCCAAAAGATTTGCTTGAACTTTGTGAAAATGCATTATGGAATCGTGACTCTGATGTTACAGAAAAAATGTTAAATTATGCACAAAAGCATGGCAAAGAGACTAAAAAAGAAGCAAATGAGGAAGAATGGAGAAAGGAAAATGTAAAATCCAGAATTTCTTATGCTTTAGTTAAGGGAATTACAAAATATATTATTGAAGACACTGAAGAAGCTAGGCAAAGTGTAAGTAATAATTTGGTATAAATTAAATGAAAATATGGCTAAAGTAAGTCTCAATTGTTAGTATTCGAGACCTTTGGAAGTTATAGAAGGTCCCTTAATGAATGGTATGAGTGTTGTTGGTGATTTATTTGGAAAAGGTGAGTAGTCAAATTATATAAATTTCATTAGTTTAGACACTAATATATAAATTTTCATAGGTAAAATGTTCTTACCACAAGTTATAAAATCTGCACGGTTAGTAATTTTATTCCATTATATGATTCTTTTATTATTTAATTTTCTAATTATTATTTTATAGTGTTATGAAAAAAGCAGTAGCGCATTTAATTCCTTATATGGAAGAAGAACGTTTAGCAAATCTTGCAAAACTTGGTGGTGAAGATTCGGGTCCTACACACGCAGGAGTGGTTGTTATTGCTACTGTAAAAGGAGACGTTCATGATATCGGTAAAAATATTGTTGGTGTTGTACTTGGTTGTAATAATTACAAAGTATGATATATTCATTTATTTAAAAAAAAACGAATTCTATATTTAAATACCTTTGTTTATTATTTTTATTAATTTGTTATATTTATAGGTTATTGATTTGGGTGTAATGACACCTTGTGAAAAAATCATATCAACAGCTTTAAAAGAAAAGGCTGATATTATTGGTTTATCAGGGTTGATAACGCCTTCATTAGATGAAATGATAACAGTTGCGAAAGAAATGGAAAAACAAAATTTAGATGTATTTTTTTTTAACTACTATTATATACCTCACATACTTTACCATTATATATTGATTTTACCAATTAATTTACTAGATTCCATTATTAATTGGAGGAGCTACAACTTCTAAAGCACATACAGCAGTGAAAATTTCTCCTCAATATAGTAAACCTACTATTCATGTTTTGGATGCTTCAAAAAGTGTAGTTGTGGTATCAAACTTATTGGATAAAAAACTAAAAGAAGATTTTTGGGAAGATATAGCCGAAGAATACCAAGAAATTAGAGAAGATCATTATGCTTCTTTACAAAACCAAAAATATTTACCTTTACAAATAGCAAGAGAAAAAGGGTTTAAAATTGATTGGACTAAACAGCCTTTTCCTATTAAACCATCATTTATTGGCAAACGAGTATTCACAAATTATGATTTAAAAAGAATTTCAGAATTTATTGATTGGAATCCTTTTTTTCAAGTTTGGTAAGTATTATCATAATAATATTTTCATTATGAATATATTATTTAACTATTTAAAAATATTTAGGCAATTAAGAGGAAGATATCCTAATCGTGGATTTCCAAAAATTTTTAATGATGAACATGTTGGTAAGTTATTACTTTAAAAAATATTTTACTTAATTGTTATTAACATTATACCTAATTTTAGGTTTGGAAGCTAAAAAAATATATGAAGAAGCATTAGCTTTTATCAAAAAAATTATTGATGAAAAATTATTTACTGCTAAGGGTATTGTTGGAATTTATCCTGGTATATATTTTCTTTTTTATTTTATTACATTATATTTTATCATTATTATTATAAATATATTTATTATTTTAAATAATAGCTAATAGTATTGATGATGATATTCAGGTATATAAATTAATTAATTTTTGTTATTTATTGTATAAAATTATTAAATTAATTTATTTTTTATTTAACATAAAGATATATGATGAGGAATCACGAAGTAAAATTGTATCTACATTTTTTGGACTTAGGTAATTATAGTTTAAATTATTAGTTATTAATTTATTTTATTTTATTTATAATTTTATATAATTATAGACAGCAAATGGAAAAAGAATCAGATGAACCATACTTTTGCCTTTCTGATTTTATAGCACCTAAATCTTCTAAAATACCAGATTATTTAGGTTTACTTGCAGTTGGTATATTTGGTGCTGATGAACTTGTAAAGAAATTTGAACATGATCATGATGATTATAATGTAATTATGACAAAAGCAATAGCAGATCGTTTTGCTGAAGGCTTTGCTGAATGTTTACATGAAGATATTCGTAAAAAATTATGGGGATATTCATCAAATGAAGATTTAACATTAGAAGATATATTAAATGTTAAATATCAAGGTATCAGACCGGCTCCAGCTTATCCATCTCAACCAGATCATCGTGAAAAAGTTACGATGTGGAATTTAATGAATATATACGAAGAAACTGGAATTGAATTAACTGATAATTTGGCTATGTTACCTGCTGCTAGTGTTTCAGGTATTATAATTATTTTTATATGTAATAATAATTAAATATTGATTAATTAATAATTTAATTAATAAATAGCATTAGTATTTGCAAATCCTAAATCACAATATTTTGCTGTTGGAAAGATAGAAAAAGATCAGGTAATAAAAACCTTTTAATTTTACTTTTATTTTATATAATTATAATTAATTTTTTTAAAAAATGATAGGTTTTAAATTATACTAAACGTATTAATAAAGATCTTGAAGATACAGAAAAATGGTTGCAATCTAATCTTAATTATGGTAAGTTTAATATTTAATTTATTTATTAAATCCTATAAATAACTATTATTAAATTTTTTTTCTAAAATTAGATTAATTCTATAGAATAATAATTATATAGTATTAGTAATAATAAAAATAAAAGAAGGATTTATAAATTTATAGCAAGAGATGGTGATATTTAAATAGATTTTCATTAGTTTTTTTTTATTTTCTTATTATTTATATTATTTAATAATTTAATTATTTTTATTTTGTAACTTTTACTTAAAAAAAAGTTTATTAAAATTAAATTATTAAATAATAAAAAAAAAAGTTGCAATATAAAAAGATTTTAAAAAATTTTATATTTTATATACTTTTTATTTTTAAGTAATTTACTAATTGGATTTTATATTATTGAATTCATTTTGAATTTTTAATAAGAAAAATCTATTGGTAATAAAATTTGCTAAAAAATGCAACATTTAATAAAAAATGCATTAGAAGTAAAAAGTCACATTATAGGAAATATGATGAAATTGGAAAACATTTGATCAAATAAAGAACTATAAGATAATAATAATGATTATAATTCATCTTATTTAATTGATTGTAAAGGATGTACGTTCAATATTAGAAGGAAGACAAATAAAAAAAATGTGTGATTTATATTAAAAAAGAAACAGCTTTATTGATTAAGAGGAGGGCAGTGAAAGATAAAAATAATATAATATTAATGAAACCATACATGATGAGGAAAAATATATATGAGTAAGGTTGCTTGCTGAAACCCATCTGGTTTAATGCGAAATGCTGAAGCTCATACATAGTGCTGAAACTGCCGAAATGCCAAAATGCCAAAACTGCCAAAACTGTTTTGGCATTTTGGCAGTTTCAGCACTATGTATGAGTTTTGGCATATTAAAATTTATTTTTTAAATTTATTGTATTTATTATATGTAATCCAATGATTAAAACTAGTAACTAAATTCAAATTTATCACTAAAGAAATAAAATCCCAGTTAAAAAAGTTTACCATTTTATTTTTATTTATTTAATTTTAATAAAAAAAAGTATTGATACTTGTTCGAAAAAATAATACCAGAGTTGATGATCATTAATAAATCTAATTTGTGTAATATACTGTACAAGTCAATTATTAATAATGACAATAAGTAATATATCAGTTATATAATGAACCCATCAACTGAGCTAAATATTAATTGGCTTGATTTTTCCAATCAGCCGATATGTATTAACTATAAAAATTATACAGAAATTATTTAAAAGTTACTTATTTTTTTTGTAAATCTAAATTTTAATAAATATATAATAACATAGTGTATACAGTTAACTCTATAAATGCATTACACATAATGCACATCTTCTTTAAATGCATTTATTTATTTAATTCTGAGTTAGAATTCATTATATAATAATTTTAAAAGAATTATTTATTTTTTTTAAATACACATTTTGCAAAAAATCAGGTTGAAATAACTTAAAAGCACCTAAACTTAATAATTTATTGAATTTACTGGAAAATTAAGGAAAAATAGTACTATAAATGAAAATTTACATCAGAATTATTAATATTCCAAGCCTTAATGGCACATATGAAAGTGGATTAGCCTATCTAAATAACATTCTGATAATACCAGTTGATACTATCCGGAAAAACCCCTAAGAAAAAGAAAAACAAAACAAAAAAAAAATATTAATTAATTTTTAGTTATGAATAATAATTTATTTTATTAATTTTTTATTAGATTATACCATTTTGCTTGAAAATAATTAATTTCTTTTAAATAATAAATAATCAACAACTACATTTTTTTTTAATTCTCAAAATATCTAATATAATACAGTAAAAAGATAATATTATGCTCGCCAAAAAAAATGTCAATATTAAAATAAATCAGGTAATCTATAACTATATCAACTCGTATTATCTAATCACTCGTATTATTAACCTCGGTTTGAATTTGTTTGTGAATATAACAAAGGTAATCAACATATGACATAGCTCCATTGTTTTCATCCTCAACTAATAAGTTATGGAACTCAATTTCGGTAGCATCTATTTGCATTCTTGCAATTGTTAATCGTAAATATTTCGATCTTTGAGTTTGAAGGTATGATATGATGGATCGAATTCGTATTGAAGTAGGATTTTCAAGCTCAGGAAGAGAAGACTGTTAGGGGTTTAGAAGATGGTAATTTTTTTTCATTTATATCAAATAATAATAATGTTCGTTTGAATAACATAATGATGGTATACATACAAGTTTTGAGTTAATTTTCTCAATTGAATCTACTCCAAAAACATTATTTATAAATTCAGATGATATTTGACGTCCGATCCAAAAAATCAAAATATGTCCATTTTCTAATAAAGAAAAGTTATTAAATAACGAATATAAAATAAACATTTTGTTCAACGATATTTCACAAACCTAGTAAATATGCTCCTTCACTTTCAAGCCTATCATAGGATACTCGTATTAGTGGAGGTAATTTAACTTTACCATACTGATTAGGATATCCAACCTGAAACTCAAAAAAAGTATAAGATGATGGTCAAAAGGAATTAATTCATTAAAATATCTTACCTGATCAGAAAGATTATGAACCGGAATGAGTCTAGGATAGAGAAATACAATACTTTCTGCGACACCTATGCTTTTAATAAGACGCATACAATGTACTCGTGCATCACTCGTAAGGTTAGCACCTATAATTTAATAATTAACAATAAATAACAATAATTATAATAATAAGATGAAAATGTTATACGTCTTACCACCACGAAGTGCTTTAGATTTTAACATTGTTAAAGCATATAAAGGAAATAATTTGAATGCTTCTGGCAAAATGAGTTGCCCTGGAGAACTTGAAGAAGCACAGTGTCTTCGATATGATAACAATATTTTTACGCATCTATCTGTTATTTGATCACGAATATCACGCAATGGCTTGGTAATTGTATTCGATACAGCTAAATATTATTATTAAGATTAAAATTATAAAATTAATAAAATTTTCTATAGTAAGTTTATCGCGAACATTTATACAAACAACATACCTTGTTTAACCAACAAGTTAACTGTAGTATCCATTTCAGCATGTCGAAATACATTGCCAAGTAGTGTCGTAACTGAGACACTCAAATTATGTGTTCGCACCCTACGTTGTCCAGTCGCCGTTGTGTATAAAAGCGCACATTGAATATATGCATCTGTTTTCTCATCAAGTTTGCCATCATATTTAAGCAAAGCACCAAATGCTTTATCGCTATCAATGCCTGCGAGTTCAATATCGGTCGTATTACGCATATTGAAATTACCAAAATGTTCTTCAACTCTCAAGCCTAAAAGTCAATTTAAAAGTGAAATTCTATAATCCTTCCAAATAAAAGAATCTAAATTTATCATATACAAATTACCATTAGAACACCGAATTCTCATAAGCGAATTATACCCAAATTCTCTTGTGATGTTTTGATGCAATTCATATGCAAATTTTCCACCGTCTCTTTGAACATCAAAATTAGGATAATAATACGTTTCGCCACCGGTTAAACAGGACAGTAGCCCTAAAAGGTAGAGTTTAATAATTGCTTTTAAACATAGTAATTAAAGAATAACGAAACAAGCAAAACCTTAATAATCATCTTTATTTATGACGAACTTACCAATAGTTGCTATATCAAGGTAAGTATTGGGGAAAAGGAACAAATCGACACAAATTCCAGCATCTACGCAATTAATCGCCAGGTTCTTATAATAACTATCTTGAGGACAAAACAAAGATCTCTCCTTATCCGTATTATATAATTTCGAATCCTCCCGGTGTTTAATAGCTCCAGGTCCGAATGTTGGAAGAGAAGTTTGGAAAATTATTAATTTTCCACCGGTTGCACTCTAGTGACCAGTAATAGTTATGTTTTACTTAGTTATATATTATTTATAATAATAAAATTAATGTTGATGTTAGTTCTGTGGACCATACCAAAGCCATGTGGCCTGCTTCAGCAACGGCACCTAATACGGATTCTATGGCCTTATTCTCAGCGAACATTATTGGTAATGATTCCAAAAGACCTTCTATAACAGCTCTTGAAGATTTTAAATGTATAAATTTAATATGCAAATAAACTAATTTTGTTATTTTTCTATATCTTACCTGGATTCAATTGGGTCAACCAAAAATCCAGAATTGAGCGGAACAAATACATCGTTAATATCAGAAACAACAAGCATTTGTGCTTGTTCAAGTTGGGACTACGTATTCAATTAAAAAAGTACAATTAACTTATAATTAATACAAATTTTAAAAAAAATCTGGAATATAAAATACCTGTAGATTATAAAAATGAACGTCTTTGTCGAAAGTAATAATACCAACTTTACCTCCTGGTGGTATACTATTTGGGCTATTAAATAATATGTCTCTAATAGTTTCTACACACTTCGCAAGCATCCCACTTTTAATAGCATTCCAAGAAACATCAATGGCAAAAACGTGTGATAAAGGTGTCGGAGGCCTAGCCCAATATTCCTTTTTTTTTAATAAAAGAAAAAATTTTATTTACCATACTAATTTAACAGCTACATCTTGTTATTAAAATTATTATTACTTCTGGTGCGGTAAATTCTACTGTCCCATATTTTAATTCTGGTCTCTGGTCTATATCAGCACGTCGTCCATTCATGTCTAGATGACAGAAATATTCTGGTGGAACTATGAGAAATACATATTTTATAAATATTTAACATGCCTAATATTTATAGTTCAAATGACAAATATATTATTGGACTTTTGTTACCTTCATTGGAAAATAAACACATGTTACATATAAATTTTTGACCACCTTCCACAAAGATAGCAAAAGGATTTATGTAAGCTTTACAGCGACGACATCGAACTGGCCCGTTTTCCTGGAAATCAACTAGTTCGATAGGAGCCTATATCAGAGAATACTTTGTTACTATGACATATAATCGACAAAATTTATGAATTGTTCATTAATTAGAAGATCAACCTCGTCATTTCTCAGTTTGGCCATAGGTTGTAAAATAACACCAAGAGGCAAGTGAGATGTTTGAAGAAGATCTTCTGTATTCGGTATGGAATATAGCGTCAATCTCATGAATCGAGGATTTGAATTTCCTAAATAAAAAAAAAAATATATATATATATATACTGTATATATTATTTTATTATAAAAATGTTATATAGTCGAAATTACCTTCATCAATAGCTTTAAAGTCAGTGCTCGCAAGAGGTATATTTGATTTAGAGCAAGTCATATAAGGTTTTTCATCAAAAAGTTCTTGATCCTGTTCTTGGACAGTAACTGGTGAAGGAATCTGATTAGGGTCAATTCGAGAACGAGGAGCATTAGGTCCTGTAGGACGTGCCATGGTGGGAGGTTGAGGAGGTTGAGCAGGCTGAGGATGTTGAGGAGGTTGAGGAGGTTGAGGAGGTTGAGGGCCAGGAATTGGAGGAGCTTGCATATATTGAGGTTGATTTAACACAGGTTGCACATTGTGTTGTCCGGATTGAGGTGATTGTGAAACCATTGAAGAATACATTTGTTGCACTGGTTGCTGTGCAGGCTGTATTTCATTAATTGGTGGCTGAGGATATATATTTTGATTCGAAGATGAAGGATTATATGCCGAAGGATTGAGATCTGAACCAAGATGGTGAACACGCTTAGGGCGATTTTGTTTATTAGCAGGCTTTGGATTTTGCTGCACATTGAAACATTTGTCAGCGTGAATATTGAAAAGGTTGTTAAATACAAAACACTAAGAAGGTTTGGTCTGATAAAATACATTACATCGAACTGGCTTGTATCTTGACTTTGATTAATCCCTATATTTGCCATCTGAGGCACGAGTGTATTGTCCACATCTGATCCTTGTTGTGGACGCGCTGCGATTGAAGGTACAGGATATTGTGATATACCTGGTAGGGGAGGAGGAATTTTTTGATTATACCCAGAAGTAACTTGCGCAGAAGTAACTTGTGGTCTCGTTCCCGTTACGCCGGGAGAATAAGCATTATTTTGCGTCGGTTGGGATAAAGGTGCTGACATTTGACCTTGTCCAGGTATTAAGGGCCTCGCCCCTAAAATTCAATCAAAAAATTTGAGCTTTTTTTTTTTTTGAGAATTTAAATACGTTTGATCGAATCAATTAAATTAAATATCCGAATAAAATTGATCAAAAAAGATAATAAAGTCTGTTCGTTCATCTTTATTTGAACAAGAATAGTTTTATTTTTATAATAAAATCCACAATATTGAGAAATTTGATCAAACCGAAACTATAAACACAAAATTGACTTAGAATGTAATACCTGATGCAGGCGGCCTAAACCCAGGAGCACCAGCATTTGGAGGTGGTCTCTGTCCAGGGACAAATGGAGGCCTTGCGTTTGGAGGAACTCCGGGAACCATATGCGGTGGAGGACGTGCGTTTGAACCATGTCTCCAGCCAGGAAAATTTTGTTGCGTTGAAGTTGCAAGTCGAGGTGCGAGCGGCTGTTGTGGCTGTGGAGAATTCGAAGCAGGACGTTGTTGTGATTGTTGTGCGTTTGGTGGAGGTGGTTGTGCGTACATATTTAGAATAATTCGTACAAAGTATAGAGATTTGCTTTCACGCACTCTCTATTCTAGCTTATTGTAAATCAAAAAAGGTTATGTGTTTGTAGATTATTTGGCAAATTTTTATTTGACATTTGACATTATCACGTAGTGAAATTTCAAATACAAATAAATACATTTAGCTCCGGAAATCTGTGTAATTTCCGCCGGAATTAAGATAATTAGAATTACAAAAATTTTTAAAAAAATGGTAAGAAAAGAAACCCATATTTTTCTTACTACGAATCTATTTGATAATCCATACAGTTTTATACAAATCTTTGAATTTTATATTAAAATATGGAAAAGTAATTTTTACAAAAATAATACCATCAATAATTCATAAAATAACACAAAAAATAATTTTTCGGTTAAAATTAAAGTAGTCATCCTGCCGAGTCGCCGACCCACCCGCTTCTAAAAATAAATAATACCAATTTTAATCTTGAGTCGACGCTTTTTTGTTATTTGTTTATCGACTCATACAATGTTGTGCTACCGACGTTAAAAAAAATTGTTTTTCGTTAAAAAGCGTGAAGTTTCATGAACTAGGGCCATATTACATGTATTACGTGTAAAAGTTTATAAAGTGTCTTATCCTATTAGTAATAGTATTAATTATGTAGAATGGTTTTTTGTAAAATTGTATACTTTGAAATTCGTTTTGTACAATTTTCCATTCATTATTTTGTATTAATTTTTTCAGTGCTTCTTTTCCTTTAGTAAATGCATTATAATTTTCTTAAGTATCAAAATTAATAAATTATTGAAATTTTGAATTATTTTGAAAGCAATATTTAAGGAGTTAGTGTTCTTAATAGTGGAACGTGTAGCTTTGAAGATTCTTCTGTTACTTCATTATTTTGTTTTAATTCTATATATTCTTCAACAACCACATTTTCAGTATTAGATTCGGCAAGTAGCTTTTTCCTACTGGATATACACATATGGTATATGTTAAAATTAAACAAATTTTATTAATTCCTCCTGATGCAAAAATTCTTTTTTGAGAACAATTTCTTACTTTGTTAGCAGTCAGCTTCAAAATAAGTATACCACAATATTAGAAATATACTAAAGTAATATTAGCATCTGCAAAATACATTTTCAAAAGATAGTTGGATGGATGTATAAAATCAATATTTTTCATTTAAGAAGTTAATTATCCAAACTTCTAATATTTTTATTTTATTTTTAAAGTTGCTTGGTGATGGTTCAGAAGTAAATTCTTTTCTTTATTAGAAGTTATAAATGTAAATATTAGCTGTAAAGTTAGCTGGTATATTTGTTTTAGTTCTTTGGTTTTATTTAATTTATCTTGAATTTTCTAGTTTTTACAATTAACAGACAATAAAAAATAGTATTAAAGAAATGTATGTCTTATTGTTTTCAATATTTTCTTTGAAAAATATTAATACTAATTCTTTTTTTGTTTTTTTTTTTTAGGAATTAATTTTAAAGATAAGAATATAAGTACCATATAAAGTAATATATTTTAAAATTGAATGCAAAAAATATAAATACTAAGAAATATTGTTAAAATTATTTTTATATTTTTTTTTTAAAAAATAATTTTAGATGATTTCTAAAATATAAGTATTAAGAAAAACTTTAAAAAAATTTTAATTTCTATATTTTTTAAAATGGACTTTAGAGATAACTAAAAAAATAAATAATAGTTATTGGATAAGGGGGTTGAAATATCACCGAACTGCAAAGCAGTTTGGATGATATTTTAACCCCCCTACCTAATAACTGTGTTATTATGCAGACGTTCAAAATCATGTTCCATATGGAAAGCATAGTAAATGTATGGCAATAATCTATATAACGTAATGCGTCAAAAATATCAAAGATATTTACGCAATAATAATTTATCTAAAAAATATCAGTATGTTAAAAACAACATGATCCTATTTGGCTGCATAATAAGTTATTTTATTATTTGAAAAATATTCAGATACTAATTATTTATTTATTTTATAAATACTTCTAAAAGAAGTTGTTTATTAAAGTTGAATCAACATAAATTACATTTATATTATAAAATAATAACATTGTAATTATAATTAATTTTTAATTGAATAATAAATAGATATTAATTATAGATAATTTCTAAGTATACACGGGGTGTTTGGACCCGGTATCACAGAACTATATAAATTTTATACATGGGGTGTTTGGACCCGTGTTACAGAATAAGAAAATTTTATACATGGGGTGTTTGGACCCGGTGTAACAGAATAATGAAAATTAATCTTTATTTGTATACATTGTTTACAATCACAATTGTTTTCGCTTTTACCCTTTGATTTTTCGTTAAATTTAACATTCTGTAATAATGTCTTACAACAACTGCACTCAAAACGCTATGGATGTTTTCGCATATGAACAAAATGCTACTTTGACGCATCATGTGATACACGTCAGTCTTATATTCGTTCTTCATCAAATTTTTCATTATCTAACTAAGTAATAAGTGTTTGTATTCTTTCTTAATAGCCTATTGATTCATACCTGTCAACATTTGATAACACTTTACAAGATAAAGTTCTAGATACAAATGAACAATATACAAACCTCACATCATATGTACAATATACTGCTCCAACACACCTCGCGTCATATATTGCCCCAGATGAACAATACGCTGATGATATTCTAACATATCTCACATCATACACTCCAGATAGATACGCGGCTACTCTGGCACACTTCACATCAAATATTGATGATACCGCTCTGACACAACCCACATCATTTGTTGCTCCAGATGCTAATAATACTCTGACACAATATGCTTCTCCAACATGTCTCATGTCATATGTATGTTGGTTATCCATTTACTTATCATGGCTTCTTGTTAATATTTCGTCTGATTTATTTATGTTTCTAAATAGCCTTCTGAGCCAAGTTTGCCAACGTCAGATGACACTTTACAAGATGATGAATCAGATGATGATCAACCTTTGGAATTGGTCTCAGGGCTCACTTTCGCAAATTGGGATAGATTCAAGAAGTGGTTGGATAGATTTGCATTAAAAGAAGGATTTGATCATAAGATTAGAACAAGTGAAAAAGAACAAGGAATTTTGAGAAGGGTTGCTTACGAATGCACCAAGTCTGGCTCACATAATCCACAAATCACTTCAGATCCAATTAAGCGCCGTAATGCTTTTTCTTCACGAGTACTCTGTTCCTGGAAACTTAATGTCACCTGTCCAAAAAAAAATGGTGTTGTAAAGATCAATTCATTTAACAATCATCATAATCATTCTCTTACTCCAATTATTCGTGAAATAGCACCGCGTTTTCGTAAATTAACACCTAAAATGTTAGAAGATATAGAGAAGTATGTTAATCAAGGACGAATGGACTCAGGATCTATATATCCTTTGCTTAGACATGATTATCCAGACCAACCTATTCATAAAAAAGACTTATACAACGCGGTATATCAATTTCGTCAGAAAAACAATCCAGGTGCCACTGATGCATCCCAGATGCTTCAACAATTACTAGAATGGAAGGATGATGAGCCACTCTGGATAGTTAAACCTAGACTAGACCCAATTTCAAGGAAATTAAGCTCTCTTTTTTGGATGTCACCGGTACAAAGGGAACTATATAGCAAATACAATGACGTTGTAATACTTGATACAACATATAATACGAATAGGTTTCAAATGATGCTATGCATCTTAACAGTAATTGATAATAATTATAAGACTAGAATTGTGGCAAGTGCTATCATTGAAGATGAGACATTAGACACCTATAGATGGATCTTTGATACTATACTTACTGAAACAGGAGTTTATCCCAGAGTTATCTTCACTGATTCAGATCCTTCAATGATTCATTCAATTAAAGAGATTTATCCCAATACCCAGCACCTGCTGTGCATTTTCCATATTGATCTGAATCTCAGAAAAAAGCTTAAAGGAAAATTGGGTAGTCAGTTTGAGGAATTTCACCATAAGTTCTATGTATGTCGTAATTCTCTTTGTGAGGAACTATTTGAATGCAGATGGAATCAGTTAGTAAATCAATATCCAGCAGCAGCAAAATATCTTTCTGAATCACTCTATGCTAAAAAGGAATCATGGGCAATTCCCTGGGTATACAAACAATTCACTACTGGAGCCCAAAGCACACAACGAATTGAATCAATTAATAAACATATACATGATAAAGTTGATCGAGCTACCTCATTATGTGATCTATTACATAGTATTAAAGATCAT
>QZLH01000418.1:22901-36165 GCA_003833135.1 Oehlia diaphana | reverse complement strand
AATAAAAAACGCCACAGTTAAAGTCACATGTTCCTTTTTAAATATTATAAAAATTGACGTCACGTGATCCGGGTTCAAACACCCCGTGTACAAATAGAAATCGCCTTAATTATATTTTATAATAAAATTTTAATAAAAACTGAATTTAGCAAATTATAATAGTATAATTACATTATTTTATATGATATAAAAAAATAGTGTAATAATTAACATATTTTACAATATATAAATACCTCTTTTTTGCATTTAAAATTCTTATAATTCTGGCTAAAATAGTCATAATTCTGGCCAGAAATATTTAATATTTACTTACTAACAGTATTTATTATATTATTTTATATTACTTTTATAAAATAATATGATTTAAGAGGTTTCTTATTAATATACAGTAAAGATGTATAATATTAAAGTACAAATTAGCCAAAATTAACATTAACACTATTATATGCAAATGTATAATTTCTAAATTTAGGCCAGTTTGTATATTAATATTATATACTCATATTTTCTAATTTTCTAATTGTATAATTAATACTATAGTAATAAGATACATTTATTTTTAATAAGTTAAAATTAGAGTTTTTTGGCATTTTGTAATTTAATTTTAATGAAATTTTTTTTATTTTATAATTTTTATTAAGCTTAACAATTTTTAAAAAATTCATTAAAATTGAATTACTGATGCTTAAAAAAATTGCAAAAAATGATTTTTTGAATTTTAGCAAAAGGGATAATTTTTACTAAAAAATGTTTTATAACTTATATTTTTTTAAAATTTTATTTTAAATATATAAAATTATATTAACTATTTGGCTTTAAATTTTGCTATTAATAATTGGATTTTAATGATTTTAAATTTGTTAGATTTATCTTATTGAAATGAATATTTAATATATATTTTATTACTATATTAAATATTGAAAATTTCAAAGTTTATATGAGATGTTTAAATACAGATTATATGAAATGTAATGACACCAATATCACATTCTTTTACTTTTTCTATGCTGCTTTGCAAGTTTACTTAAGACATCAAAAAAGGGTTTTAAATGCCATTTTTAACTTATATATGAAAAACTGTTTTTGCTAATTATTTCCTAAATTTTTTTAAGAGTAATTAGCAAAATCAATTGTTCATAGGTAAAGTTAAAACTGACATTCAAAAGCATCTTTGATGCCTTAAGTAAATTTGTAGAGTAGGCAAAAATCCATTTATCTACTAATTTTGAAGTTTATACTATTTGTCAAAATGGCAATTATCACATGACCCAGGTTCAAATACTTTATATACAAATAGAAATTGCTTTAAATATAATATTGACCAAAATATTAATTTAAAAATTTTTGTTATAAAATCTGAATGATTTTAAAAATTAGAAAAGTTGGTTTAAGCTAAAATTACTTTTTAGAGTTAATGGAATTGCTTAATGTTTGGAATGTTTGAACACTATACTTAATCTACAGTTCAATCACATAATCATATGCTTAAACCTTTTTTAATGGTTATGTGCAAGTTAAAGATTCTATTCAAATTATATGATATTTTAAAATTGAATGCCGGATTATTATTCACATAGTTGAGATTATGGTCTGCATTATGATTCATTATATACGTAATAATAATTTGATGTACCAATATATTTCTCCAAAACAACAGTATGTATAAACTAGTACCCTAGCGTTACCCCAAAAAAAAGCACTGGTGGCCGGCATTATGCGGAATTATGCACTGTCACGTGAACAGTGCGGTGACAAATAATGAGTGACGAATAAGTTTTTACCAACTCGAAAAAAACTGTCCCTCAGATAAATATAAACAATGAAAACACTGAGGGGCGTGACGGATGTGATGATTTTTTACATGGTCACGTGACCAGTGCTTTTTTTTGGGGTAACGCTAGGCTAGATAGTATGTATACTATGTGTAAAATTCATTGTTAAATTTCTATCTTTTTTATTTTTATCTATTTTATTTATTTATTCCTTTTTTTTAAAAAAAATATATATATATAATCTCTATAAAATATTATGAAATCTATCTCGCATGTAAGATAACTAAATCACGGCCTGCATCGTTATTGTATAAAATAATGAAATAAACTAATAGAAAATAAAAGAAACCTATGAAACTATATATTACTGTAATAAAGAGAAATAGAAATAATCTCAAACATAAGATCCAGGATAACGAAAATAAAATAAAATAAAATAAAAAAATATACTCTCCATATATCCACTTATGATTCTGGTAATGCTCTGTAGCAATATGGAACAAAAACTTAAACCGTCCCTTCTAAAATAACCTATGTCTTACCTTTAACTTCTAATGGATTTCAGCTTTTGTTACCATTGGCCGTAAATTTTCAAACGTATTCGACGCAGTTAAAGAGAAGATCTAGTCTTGCAATTAAAAATGCGTCTATGAATTTGAAGATTAATTATTTTTGCATAATTTATCTCTTTTTTCCCGTTGATGGTTTCTCTTTTTTTTTTGTTTTTAAATATTCTTTTTTTTTTTTGGGTATAAAACAAATAGACATAGTTCACCACATATAAATTTGTGATTTTCTGAATGTATTCACAGGACACCCCACAACCTCACCGTTATTATTACCAAGCAATGTACTAAGGAGTACTTTCCAATAGTCGACTTGATAGGTGGATTCAGCACTTAATTTGACTCCAAATTGGAACCATTAATTTCCACTTTATCCGATTTTCGCTTCTGTTCTGTCGTCGTCATGTCATCTTTATCTATAACTTTGTCCGTTTTTCGCTTCTTATTAGGCTGATCTGTCGCTGTGTCCACTTTATCTGTAACTTTATCCGTTTTTCGCTTCTTTATGGGTTGTTCTGTTGTTGTCGTGTTTGATTTGGCCTATTAATAGCCGTAATAATCAACAAGCGATCATAAATTCAGCTGTAAAGAAATAATAAAATCACAAAAATGAATTTCTATATCACCTTCCCACCGGGTTTTGTACGCTTGAGCTTCGTAGGTCTTTGTTCGCCTTCTTCGAACACTTCCTGAGGTAGCTGAGTACTAGAAATTAAAAAATTCCAATTGTAGAATCTGTAAATTATTTGAAGAGACTTAATAATAGTATTACATACCATTTTACATTCTTCACTGTTATATTCATGTATCTTTCGTCAAATTTATCCCAACTTTTAACCAATTTAGTAAATTCTGATATAGGCCATGAAAGATTTAACTGTCGATGTGCTGTAGTTGATCCAACTAATTATCCGTTAAATTTAAATGTTTTGGATGATTGTTAAAATCTGACTATATAAATAATTAATTCCCGGGAAACAAATCTTAAACTGTATTAACCTGCACGTGGTTCAACAAGCAATCCGATATAAAAAGTTGTGGTATAAATTGTGTTGCTACCATTTTCATTCCCACTTTTCGAAGAATCCGTACCGCTTTTCTCACTGATAGGTTTTAAATTATAAATTCCATGTGAAACATCATTCGCTTCTTGTTCTGTTGCACAATGATGAACTTTATCAAACCCCTTTACAAATGGATGCGCTAAATATAAGTTATCCACGCCCTCCAGTTTTGATATCAAATGACGAATCCTCGATTCGACCATTCCAGACCTAATAAATTGTAATGTTAATGAAGTTCATTAGGAGTAAAAAAAGCAAAGTATAATCATAACGCAAACCATTTCAATTGTCTCGTCGCGGAATCGGATGATGTTATAATTTGAAGATAATGTCGATATCTGGAAAAAAAATCATGTTTAGAAAAGAGATCTGACCATTTGCCAGTTCCAATCATAACTTTATCTGCTATTTCAGCCGCTATAAGTATTATAAAAGTGAGTCTATAAAAATATATCCATAATAAATAATAAATAACAAAGTAAGTATGATTGCAAATATTCAAAACCTCGTTTGAATTCTTCTTCGATTATTTTTTTGGTAGATTGAGTCACATTGTGTGTTGCGCACATCGAAGGATATGCAGGAGTGATAATAGGCATGAGATGATATCTATCTCCGTGATATATCTATGAAAAGTAAAAGTAAATTAATTGTTTAGTTACATTATGATACTCACATGCAATTATTTACATACCTTCGGATTCCAAACTCTAACTTGAAGAGGACCATCCTCGATCGGTTTAAGTAATACCGGTTGTGGCCAATTCCTGAAAATAATCATATGAGTTCGGAATAATTACAGTAATTAAAATAAAATAAAATAATCCACACCATTGATACATAATTCTGAAAAATCGGGAAACGATTGCACCTGCAATCGCATTCGGATATAATTGACAAATTCTTGCTACTAGCATTGCCCAAGCAACCCCACCAAAAAAGCCCATTACGTTTGAATAAATCGCACGTCCTATAAAATATAATTTAATTTATAACGAACACACATTCATTTATTAGAATAATAAATAGAAATGCGCCGCCTTACTATGTGCCCACAGTTTGATGCACCGCAGTGACGTTCTAAAAGCGGGTATACTGGGCACCAGACGTAGTATTTCATCCGTCACACGCGACCCTATTGCAAATAATATAATTTAACTTGAAATCTATTACATCATTAATACAACAAAAAATATTCACCGTTAAGACTTCTTATGCATGTCTCGTCCAAATTTTTTAAAAGCAAATTCTCCCTAAGCTCAAGATCATCAGGAACTTTAGGAACATTCAATTTTGCAAAAACAAGATCTATCTGTTATTACGAAATTAATGTATTTTAGCGGCGATTAAAGTTAAATCATTTAATGAACCATTTAAAGTTACTCACAGGAATATCTTGAAATTTCATCTTGATTACTGGTACATATGCATCGGTAACACTCTATTAAAGCGATGTGGGATCAATAAATATAATTAATAATTGGTCAAATGAGACGCATACTTACAGTTAATTCCGTAACTTCATTCAGAGAATTAAGTGAATCATGCATGTCACTAAAAAAGTCTTCCCGAGCAACATGTCTTGGAACTACACATAACGTATCAATATCCGCACCTATAAAATATTTTATTAAGTAAAAATTTTCACAAAAAAAAAAAAAAATTAATAATATACATACCTGCACCGTGAACACCCAATCTGTAAGAACCAAAAGTAAATATTTTCCCGCCAGCTTCCCTTGCATCAGCGTCAGGCAACTGTCTCTTTTTACTTGTTCGATAAACAAATTCTTTAACTAATTTGTCAAGCTTTCCAAGTACAACTTCTCTAAAAAGGATGTAAATATGTTTATTATTGTTAGTTAAGTCAGGTATAATATTGAACTAAAGCTTACCGACGACGACTTTCATCTTCACTTTCAAAAGTTCCTTGTGCGGTAAGCTCTTGTACTAATAAATCTGTAACCTCAATTTCTCTCTGAGTTGGATAGTTTAAAGCAATTGGTGGAGTAACACCAAGGTGTTTCGGACTATTAAAAAAAAATTTTAGTATTTTAACAGGTAAACTTGTAAAAACAATACTTTAACCCAAATATTAAATCTATTCATTAATCACTTTAAAATTTTACGTGCTTAACGATACAAACAGAATTTCCTAGGAAATTGCTTACCCATTTGGTAGATCAGACATAACTAAAAACAAAAGTTAACTCTTCACATATAAGTATATAATATATAAAAAAAATTTAAAACGATGAGAGGCTTAATATTGCAGTTTGCTATTTAATGGAACTTATTTATTAATTCTGGCCGCCATTAAAATTACATAAAGTAATGTGCTAGTGATCTGCCACATACACTATAAAAAAATAATCTGCATTACGCCATAACTTCGGATACTAATCTTTGATAATTTAGCGTTAATAATGAGCTACTTCCCGTTTAGCAAGTATTTCAATTCTTATTTGGATAAAGAACAATGTGTTTACTTTCAAAAGACTTTAATTCATGCATATGTAGAAGAAGAAACAACTTCAGTCATTGCAGAGTATTATTCCACTGAAAAGATTGGAAGTGTGAATAAGTTAGGAGTTTCGCAAATTCAACTTCCTGAAAGTATGACTTTTTTAGTCATTACTCTTATTTCGTTTTATCTAAAGACTAAAGACATTAAAGTTAAATAAGAGAAGCTTCGAAGATTTAATTATACTACCTATTTACGAAAAAAAATTTATATTTAGAATTTCGATATCCTCAATTAGTTTCTTTTAATGTGACGAGCAATATTGAATTAGCAATGTAAATATACATGATTCTTGATTGTATGATTCAAAATTCTTTGATTTAATTTTATGTCTCTTTAATAAAGCCTCGCTCCATACTTACTTTTATGTGATTCAACGAAATCTGAGTTTAATTTATGGCAATTAGGAGACTATGAGAAAATATGGAATATTAAATTAAAAGATATAGTTCTTGATGCTTCATTTTGTGGTAAGTTTTGATATTCATCATCTTTGTTCAATTTTCCTTTGATAAAAGATTATCTTTAACGCCCGAATAGGTGTTGTTATTATGGATGGACCTATGATTGCGTTTGTTTATCAGAATGCTTCGATATCAGAAGAAACTTTTGAAGAAAAAAACACTTATATTGTATTATGGAGACCATTGTCGCAGAAAAATGTGCTATGCACATTAACTTTATTGGCATATAATATTCAGGGATTTTGGCTGCCTCATCAACAAGCTGTTAATGACGTCGATGGACCTTATATATTCGTTAACATAATATATCGACCTTTATATGAATCATGCGTTACAATGCGCAATTTCTTTGAAAATTATTCTTCTCCAATACCTTTTTTTATTTCTATGATACCTGAATATTATACAAGGAATATCACTTGTTTGCTAAAAACTAATAACTTATGGAACAATGAGGAAATTATATGGATAGGAACTGCTCGAGGAAATATTATATGCATTAAAAATACTGATGAAATTGGAAATGTAAAACCAATATGGTGCACTGACGTTGCATATATTCCTTTGAAGATGTAAGATTTTATGTAAATCTTTCTATCAAAATCCGTGGTGGTTTTATGACACGGATTAATTTTTTTAGGGAAGAAGTTCGGCTAGACAAAAGAATTGAAGATATAGAATCTGTGTTGATTATTCGTTTGGAAAACTGTTTGATTATTTTGAATTCCCAAAATGGCAAAATATTGCGAGGTAACGGTTTTTAATCGAAATAACTTTTGTTATACTTAAATTTAATCAAATCCAAAAATTATAGAACTCCCAAATGAAATTACTTTACTTTTTGGTGATTTCTATCAATGTGGATATCAACGTATCATGCAAGTACCTTGCAGATTAAACGGAAGATTAACTACATACAATGAGATTCTCATTAATAATATTAATGAAAAAAACGTCGTTTCAAATCTAGGTTCTACTTTATGTTCAAATTATATTTATAGCTTAATGAATAGTGAAATTTCTAATATTTTTGTTATTTGTTCTTAGAAGACAATATTCCTCATTTGAGCTCTCTTCTCGATTCTTTATCAACTAGAATTTATGATGGAACAGCACTGATACGAAAAAATGAAGAAATGGTAGATGAAATTTATATTTTTTATTATCTCTGTTATATTTTTACTTATATTTATTCAAATTTACAGATTAATCATAAATATAACCTTTTAAACCACAGTGATTCCCTTCTTCAGACATTTTCCTGTTTAATTGGTTCATATTATTCGAAGAGAGTAAAGCTTGCTAAAACAGTATTACGTCATAATAAGCATACTGAGGGATTTATATCGCTTATACCTGGTGCACGAATTCTTACAAAGAATTTGAGCGAAAAGATTTATTCTAACCAAACGGATAAAGATAAACAATCTTGTATCGAGGTTATCGAAGCCAAGACAAGTATTGGAAAATACAATCATACCGAAAATATTTTAATAGAAATTTCGGTGCGAAATAAGAGTTTGTAAGTATTTTTGTTATATAGTATATTGCATATATTTATATGTTTTTGTTAGAAAATTTTTATTGATTTCCTTATTAATTTTAATTAGCCAAGATTTATATGCTGTTCATTTAGTTGTATATTTTAAGAATACTTTCGGTCTTTTTTCATCAATGATAAAATCAAATTCCTCCTATATCAACTTGTTGCATGTAGGGGAAACTAAGACAATTTTCTCTATGACGTGTTTGCCACTTGACCTCGTTTCGGATTATTTAGAATTCAGCGCATTCATATTGTACTGTCAAATCGATGAAATTCATGCTTCTAATCTCTATAAATTTTATGACGAAATGATTTGGGAAACGCTATGTATTAAGAATATCAAGAAAGCTAGAATTATGAATCAAGGTGTGGTTCGATTTTATGTTTAGGTGGCTCGAATATTTTATCTAATTTTACATTTATTTTACTATTATATTAGATATTGATCATTTGCTTCCTTCTATGGCATATTTGATTTTTACAACTACAAATTCTATGGATCAAGAATGGAGCGTATCTTTGCTACCATTTTTGTTAGAACAATATCTTTGTATTTCAAAGAGAGATTCTGAAGATAACTTTTCTAAAGATTATAGATCTTTAGATGGTTCGAGTTGGATAAAAATATTTCGATCTTACAAATGCTTAGTAAACGTAAATCAATTTTCACGTGTCACTAAACAAATAATGGCGGTATGTGGGCAGAATGACAGATCTTTGATTAAAATGCTATTAAAATTATTAAAAGAATTGCATGATGATATCCTTTTTAAATACACAAACTGTATTGATATTTGCCAGATAATCATTTTTATCTTTAACTTTTTTTTAATTAATACGTCACTCAGTTTCCATATCTTTGCCGTTATTCACTTCAACACAAGCTTTAGATAGTTTAAATGATGTTTTATATATTATGGAGCATTTAATCACAGAAAGATCATCGAATTTTAAATGCGAGGGAAGAATAAATGAACTATCTGTAAAACTGCGACGTGAGCTATGTATAAAGATAACTATTTTATTATGTAATTTATAGATATTACTGCGACCTAATAAAAGGATTCACACGATCGATCTTTTAAAACAAAACAAGATTCAAACCAGATTTGCAAAGTCAAGTGAAAAATTTTTGATTTTCAGTATAATAATAACCTTGATAATATGTAAAATTATAGGCTTATATTAAGAATTAGATGATCTTCTACAATATTTCATTCCTTTCCCAGATATAGATTTTTTTTGATACTAATTTAAAGACGTTTTAATGGCTGGTAAGTACCACTTGAGTGATTTGCGTTGACATTTATTTTAGACCAATCAGAAGCAGTATGTGTTCAATATAAATTGAAAATAAATTCTATTAAATAGTTTCCTTAAAATCTTTGCAAAATGTGCAAATTCTTGTGTCAAATTACTGATACTTTGCAGCTAAAATTCATTAATCATTAATTATATCTCTAATTTAAATCTTAAAGTTAGACTGGACTGCAATTTAATTTTTTCAAATTAAACTGAACTGTAACTAAAAGTTGAACTAAACTACAATTTAAAAACTTGTAAATTAAAATTAGATCAGATTGATCCATATTAGTCCAGTTTAGTCTGATTTGATCCAGCTTGAACTTAATATTATTTTAAATTCAGGTAGTATATTTTCATTTATATCATTTATAATTATCATTTGATTATCATGTTTGTAGTTTGAGATAATATTGGACTATATTTAAACTTCATAAATGGCATAAAATAGAATTTCTAAATTTATTAAATATTAAATGCATTTAATACTTCTTTAAACTAGTCTTTTCTTATTAATGTAAGTTAGAAAGGTAAAGAAATTCAGATGTTTAGTATAGAAAAAATCAGCTTAATAAAATAGATAAATTTATCAAATATATTATTATATACACTTTATTCTATAATTCTTGTTGATAAAAAATGAAAAGTTGTAAAGATTTCAAACAGATAGCCAAGAAGGCTAAATGGAAAAATCAATTATAAACAATATTACAATATAAAATAATGGCATAAATCATGTAATAAGAATAAAATAGTAATGAAATTAATTATATATTTATATAATATACTGTATATAACATATATTTGTAATTTGTATAACAATTATAGTTTTATACAATATATGATAATTACTAGCAGTGATTTATAGCAAAATTATTTTTAAAAATTCTTAATTAAATTTTATTTAACGAAATTCTATTACATTATATTACATCTTTTTGTTTACTTTTATTTATTATATACATGTATTATAATTTTAGTTAAATTTTATAATTTTAGCTAAAATTTTTTTTTTAAGCATTTAAGTAATATTTACAATCCAAAAAGGCAATTTTATTTCTTATCAAAAATGGAAAAATGCATTAACTTAAAATTTTAAAAATCATTTAATTTTAACCAAAATTAAAAAATCATAAAGTATTGATAATGATTACTATTAATAAAAAATAGTAAATTTGTTCTATATAAATCAAATTTTTTCTTTAAGATTTAATTTAATTCAAATTCAATTCAGATTTAATTCAAATTTCAAAAAATATTAAGATTTTTTTAATTAAAATAAAAAAAATTATTAAAATTGGATTGCTAAATCAAAAGTTATTTATAAAAAATATTTTTATTTTTTAAGATTAATTAGAATTATATTGTATTATAAATTGATTTATATGGAATACTAAATTAAATTAATAAATAGTAAAGAAAAATTCAAAAATTAGTATTATTATAATTTCTTTATAAATAATATAATTATATAATTTTAACATTATTTATATACCATATTTTATTAAAATTAAGCATTTTTAAAAATAAGCACCTTCTATTTTGCACAACTTTAAGCAAAAAATCAAAATAAGCACCATTAAAATAAGCATCTTTATTTAAATCATGATGAGTACAATTAATTTTTCAATATTCTAAATCAGCCAAATATATGTCTGATACTTTTTATATTAATAAAAAGTTATGGGTTATCTCTTGGATATATAATCAATTTATATGTGGTATACAGAGTATCCAAAGAATAGAATTCATTAATAAGCAAATATATAATAAAGTTGATCAGTCTATCTCTTTATGTAATTTGGTGATTAATATAAATGATTATGTTAAGTGTGAAGAACATTTTAAAAAATTTGAAATTGAGCGTAATACTCTACCAACTGTTGGATTACCAAAGTTTCATAATAGGTTTTTTGATTAGATAAATGATAATATCAAATAATACTTAACTCCTATTATGTTAAGAAGCAGCAATTACAAATAAATTAATCAGGATGCTATGATTTAAATCATATTATAAATTGGCAATAATTATTAGAGGTACGTTGTATTGCTTATTAATTAATTAATTATTTTTTTTGTATTTAATTATCTAATATTGATTGTTGTTTAGACAGATATCGATAATGAGGAGATTTGTATTCGACTTCAGGAATAAGAACAAGATATTCGTCAAGTTCTTTTCAAATCATTAATTAAAGATGTATCTCAAGAAATTGCATTGGAAGTGTGGTATATTTGAGCTACAGAAACATCAGCCATTGGTCATTATGTGGTGCTATTAAACAATGGTACACATTTATATATATGTTTTTTATTAATAAATAAGGCTTAATATGTCATCACTTTTTTCATATTACTACTTATTCTCAATCAGCCATATATCATATAACTTTTATATCAGCTTATTGGTACCTTAAGCCTAATATCAATTAAGAAACTCTTTTATAATAAATACTAGCAAACAATTCAAATGAAAATCTTCCTATTACCAATAGTACATTCAACCATTTATTTTCCATTCGATCTATATCATGCCATTCTAATTCAATAACAAAGTTAAATAAAACTATATATGCAAAGTTATTTGGATTATCAAGAAAGATTATTGATTTAGCTATTAAAGCTGATATGCATCAAAATCTATATATATTTAAAACATTTTTATATGAAATACTACAAATCAAATTTGATGAAAAATAGCAAACAAATGAAGAAGATTACCTTGATATTAACAATTCCAATATCACCAAGTATAAAGGATGTCTACCAAAAAGGTTGCAATCAAATGTTGAACAATCCTTCTCTAAAATAAGTATGCATTAAGAAATAATATGCAAAATGATGAAAATGCAGAGAATAGTAAAGGACATAGGTATGAAAAATGCAAACAGTATAGACATTATGCTAAAACTTGCCAAGCTTCAATGCTATAATTTTGAGTTAGGTTCGTTATTCATTGAAATTTTTTTTTTGGTTTATTAATTAGTTATTAGGATTGTTGGTCATGAAAAGCATTAGTTAGCATGTTAGATTTAGGTAAGATATTTTTTTTACTTTGCTATTTGTTTTAACAAAATAATAAAACTTTTACTAGTAACATTTTATCTTATTACTTTTTTTTTTAGACAGTTTCTTTAAATATCTATGAACATGAATTTTGGTAAGGTTGAAAATCTGATTTTTCTTAGATACATTATGGTAGGCGTTTAAACATTTTTCTTTGTCTATTTTTTTATTTTTAACAAATGTAATGTCTGCTAATATTTTATTTATTTCTTTAATTGCAGATTTTAGGCAGCTTTTGGATGGACTTCTTGGACTTTTTGGATTTCCAGTATGTGAAAGGTAATTATTTAAAATTTACCATTAAGAAATGATATTGACTTTATTTTTCCTTTTCTTTTAAAAATGCTTCTTACTAAATAAAGATATTTACAGTATATTTTTTCTTAATTTTAGAGAGTTTAATAAAAAATTAATGTTTCTTTTTTTTTTCTTCTGTAGTTCTGGATGTAGATTTCATTTAGTAAAGAGAAGGTTTTTTATAATTATTTATTTTAATAAAGCATTTTACTAATATAAAACAGTTTTATTCTTTTTTTTTTAGTTCTAAGATGAACTTATTTTTGAAGGTAAACTTCAAAATGATTAATTATTTTTTTTAATTATTAATTTTAACAAAGTATTTTATCAACTTTACTTTCATCATATTTTATATTTTTTCTCTTTTTTAGATAACTGGTACTTCAGATATTTTCCTTTGAATTGATTCTTTAATGAAATAACTTATTGCTTCAGACTTACAACGATTCCCGTTTTCCTAGTAACACAGGTCAAAATGTGAAAAATCAGGCATCAATCAGTCACCAATCGGGTACCAATCAGATAGCTGATTGGTGACCGATTGGTGACCGATTGGTGACTGATTGGCATTTTCACCAAATACCGTCACCAATCAGGCAGTTTGCTAACTTTTGATCCAGTGATCAGAAAAAGATGAAATATAGTTCATTGGAATCGTCT
>QZLH01000418.1:7771-22228 GCA_003833135.1 Oehlia diaphana | reverse complement strand
ATCGTCTTAACACGACGAATCCAATGGTAGTAAAATCATATTTCTAGGATTAATAATTGATGAGATATTAAATAAAATGTAAAAATAAAAAAATACTATTTATATTTTATTTAATATCTCATCAAGTATTAATCCTAAAAATACGATTTTACTACTATTAGATTCTTCGTGTTGAGACGATTCCAATGAACTATATTTCATCTTTTTCTGATCACTGGATCAAAAGTTAGCAAACTGCCTGATTGGTGACGGTATTTGGCGAAAATACCAATCAGTCACCAATCGGTTACCAATCAGCTACCTGATTGGTGCCCAATTGATGACTGATTGATGCCTGATTTTTCACTTTTCGACCTGTGTAGTAATTATTTAAGGATTTAAAATTTACCTTTTATATTATTATAATAATTTTGATATAGTGTAATATCTTTGTATAAAATTATTATTTCCATGTAATTTAATAAAAAAATCTGAAAAAAAAATTTTTGAATAAATCAAAATAATATTTAAATCTATTTTTATTACCCTAAGTAAACTTGCATGCAAAGCAAGTAAAAATACATATGTTAAAAAAATTTGTATATTAAAATTTTATTTTTTACAAATTTTGTGGGATTTAAATATAATGTAATTTTAATTATTTAACTTTA
Organism: Oehlia diaphana; assembly: GCA_003833135.1. NCBI lineage: Eukaryota > Fungi > Glomeromycota > Glomeromycetes > Glomerales > Glomeraceae > Oehlia > Oehlia diaphana. Next base: position 21,578 of record QZLH01000418.1, on the reverse strand, counting down.
GATTAATTTAAATTACTACTATATTAATTATTTTAATTTCAAATTCATATATATAATTATACTTTTTTTCTAATAATATATTATTTTAGAATTAAAGGCATTTAATAATATAGTATATATGTTTTTTAAGTTTTATTTAAATAAAATTAAATAATGGTAAAAGATAACTGAAAAATTGGTAAACTTATTAAAATTTTTATAATATATTTACTAAAAGTAAATAGAGTCTGTATTGATTATACATAAAGAATTAAGAAAAATACATAAAAAATTTATAGTACTATAAAACGCTCCGTGACTGATAAATAAATAGGCAATAATAAACTGGGAAAGTTAATATTTGATTTTTTTATCTGATAAAGTTATTTGGCAAATATCTTTCCACTATTATAATGTAATAATTATATCGTCAATTATATGCAATTTCGAGTAGATTCCTATATCAAAAAAGGGCGGATTTTTTATCGGTACAGCGAATGCATAAAACCGGAGAAAAGTTTTGACTCGAAATAAACAGACGTACAAATTCATGTCATTCCTTGACTCTCGAATTTTCGCTCCAGAGGTAATTTTTGAAAAAAAAAGAAACCCATGTAAAATATTACTTATAAGGAACTTCTCACCGTTTTGAGTTTTTCTAACGTTTAAATAACTTTTTTTCCTTTCAATATCAGTAACGCGTTGCAAACTTTACGCTTATAATCTTATCTATAACCAATATCATTTCAAAAACTTATACTATCTACCAACATGGAGACAGCATTTAAATCACGTCGTGTAAAGGTTTACCAACTTAACAAGGATAGCGAATGGGTGGACAAAGGGACCGGGATTTGCTCATGTTTGTGCAACAGAGTAAGTTCTAATTTATCTTTCAACGAACGATTTCAACTACCAATGTTAACAAAAAGCAATATATAAATAAATTGTCATTACTGCTTTTAAGATTTTGTTATTTGAGCTCATCTTAAGAGTTGGGACATTCCTCCTGCTTGATCAAAGCAAATAACCTAATAAAATGTCATTGAATAAGCATAAACGTAAAAATATTAATCAATTTTGTATCGAAGAAATTTCATTATAAATTTCATATACTTTATACGAGGATTTGTACGTGAAATAAGAGTTTTGTTAATTTCGTTTTAATAACATAGGCAAAGGACGATGCTCTTATAATTGTCCGATCGGAAGAAGACTCATCATCTATTTTGTTAGAATCTCGTGTTTTACGAGATATAGACTATCAAAAACAACAGGGTATGAATAAGAATTTTTTTTTTTTTTGGCTTGTATTGTTCGTAAGTTTTTATTGATCTTTAATAATATATAATAGACACATTGATTGTCTGGACTGAACCGAATGGCTGTGATTTAGCCTTGAGCTTTCAGGAAGCGGAAGGTTGCACGGAGATATGGTAATTATAAATGTTATCTCATTTTAATAATTCTTTCTTAACAATACTTGTCTAAATTATTTTTAGCACCTTTGTGAATGATATACAATCCCATATGACGTCAGAAAAAGCGAAAGGAAAGCGAAGAGCTTCCTCCCCTCTTCCAGAGAGAGAGCCACGAGGCATGGCTGTTGTACTCCCGGAACCAACGCTAGCAAATTTACCAGAGATTGAACGAGTTGTCAAAAAGGCCACCCGCTCAATTTACGAACGAGAAAAACTTGCATCACATGTCTCGCAGGTATATATTTAATCTTTTATTTGAATTTATTTTTGGCGTAATCGAAGATTTTTCTTATATAATTTATCATAGGAGTACATAGCTAGGCTTCTGCCATTGCTTAAAACTTGTGAAGATCTTGAGCAGGTGCAAGATCTTTACAGATTATGTAATATCATGAAAGGTTTCAGTAAGTAGTATTTACATTTATTGTTTGAATAATATCAATAATATCATCAATACATATTTTATCTTATTCTTGTTTTTTCTTAATTATTAGTAATGTTGCAAGATAATGATATCATCAGATACGTACTTCGTGACGATGTCATTCTTGATGTTGTAGGATGTCTAGAATATGACCCAGACTTCCCAAAACATAAGGCTAATCATCGGGAGTTTTTGACCAAAAATTCAAAGTTCAAAGAAGTAGTATAGTTTATGATTTAGCCATTTTTTTAAAAAAATTAATATTGATATTGACTTAATTTTTAACTAATAGATCGTAAAGATATCTAACAAGACAATCAAGGCAAAAATTCACGAAACATTTCGCCTACAATACCTCAAGGACGCTGTATTCGCCAGAATGATGGATGATCCCACGAATTCGGTGCTTGCATCGTTAATTTTCATTAATCATGTTGAAATCTGCAAGCACTTTACACAAGATGAGAAGTTCCTAGATGAACTTTTCCAAATTTTAGAGCGCGAAGAGGAATCGTCGGAACGAAAACGTGACGTCGTATTATTCACGTCACAACTTTGCATTATAGCAAAGAACATACATTTACCACATAGAAGAGATTTGCATAAGCAAGTATAAGTATTTATTAGCTCTTAAATTAGTATCGCATATTATAACCACAATTCAATTATAGAGCATTGGTTCGTAATGGAGCATTACGTGTTTTCGACTTTTCATTGAGTAATAACCATGCAACCATTAAAGCGGCTGGTGGAGATATATTGGCAAATATTCTTGAGACCGACGCAAGTCTTGTTAGAACTTACAATGTAGTTCAGGCAGAACATAAACAGAAGACTTTGGCTGAAACCATTATCAACCGTCTATTAAAAGACAGGGACTGTTTTACCAAAGGACAATACGCCGAAGCTATCCGAATGCTATTGGATTTGAGTGCCGATCAAACCGAAGTTGGCACAACTACTACTGAAGACCCGCAGGCCAAAAAGGACAATGAGGAGTTTATTACTTTTTTCTATGAACATCTTATTAAGAAATTGGTTAAACCAATAATGGAATTCCCAGAAATTGCAGATGATGAGGGTAAATATTACTTTGGCTCTTTCGGCATAAAATTTTGTCAGATGACGAGATGATTGAGATGATTGATTTAAATTTTACACTGTAACAGAAATTCCATGGTTATCATATGATAAGGCTACTTTAGCATTTCATATTTGTGAACTTTTATCGTTCCTCATCAAGCAGCATACCTACCGAAGCAAATATTTCTTACTTTCAAGTAAGATAAGTTTAAAAGTAGTCGAATTGCTTCGATGCCGTGAAGGAGCAGTTAAACTTGGTAATTAATAATATATTATCGATTAATTATTCGCCAAAAAAGATTTTTATTTTCTATACTAATCTTAATCTTTTAGCTGCATTGAGATTTATTCGTGCTTGTATAGGAACGAAAGATTATGAAATTATCTATCGGCATTTTATTAGTAAAGAGAAAGATATATACGGTCATATAGTTCGCGCCTTATTAGCTACGAAGGGAAGGGATAATCTTATTAACTCGGCCTGTCTTGAATTTTTTGAATTCATTCGAAAGGTAATTCAGCTTCCTTAACCTTTCATACTTAAATAGTTAATTGTTGTAGCGATTTAACGAGAGTTTTTTTTTTTGCTAATTAATAGGAAAATATTAAGTTTCTTGTAAATCATATTTGGGAAAAATACAGGGACGAGCTCTCAACAATTAAATATATCAATTGTTTTAATCAATTCAAACTTCGTTATGAGCAGAATAATGAAGTAATTCAACCATCTATACAGCAAGCAGTATCTGCTTTGAGGTAAATTTTATGACATCTCTAGCATTTATGAATGAGCTTTAACTTATGATTATTGCCATTCCTCCTTTTTTTTTCAACTAGCCAAACTACTTCTCGTAGATCCGGTAATTATGGATGGGAATCTGATTACATGGACATTGACGAAGAAAATTATTTTAACACTTCCGATGACGAAGACGATAATGTTGCCGAAAGTACGAGCACTCAGGCGACAGAATCTCCATTAGGGTCAAGTGAAGAATCATTGTCCGCCAGTTCTAGCACTTCAACAAGTGAATCATTACTCGACAACGATTTTTTAACATCAACGAAAGAAACATCCTCTTCCGAAGCTAGTTCCTCATTTAATGAAGATTTTCAATTTACTTTAGATACATCATCCTCGCAGAACAATGCATCTTCTTCTAATATTGAATTCTCGCAAAATAATTCAAGTTTATCCGATACAGCTAGCAATTCTAATGAGAAGTTTTCTCAGGCTAATACAACCTCTTTTGGTGTCAAATTCCTTCAAAACAATGTACTATTTTCTCAATACGGGCAATCACAAAATAATTCACCTTCTATTGTCGATTTCTTACCAAATTTAAATTTTACATTGAACGTTAGCTCAACCTTGATACCTTCATATTCTAGTCACGAAGCGGTTCCAAATTTTCTTAGCTTTGGTCATTTGGGCTACGAAACTTTTTCATCTTCCATCAATTCAGGAGGATTTCGTATGAGTTATGACGAACGGAGAAAACAAAAAAAAGTTGTGACTTCATCCAACAGAACTACTGTATCAATGTCCAAATCAATACCAGCAAATGTTTTCTCTTATAATGTTGCATTTTTGAGTTCATTGAGTGGTGAAACTTCACAAATCGCCGTCCCTGTGAATTTAGCTAATTCCTACAAATTTGTCGCTCCGGTGTCAGCTTCTATTGGTATGGAATCATCAAACGTTACAACAGAAAATGAAGAAATTGATGCCAACTTGGTGGTTATCAATCAAGTTTGTGACAGATGCTTTCTGAAAGACAATGGAAAAAATAAAGAAAATTTTGCTCCTCGTATAACTAGTCCGCAAACGATAAATTATGGTCTCGATGACTCAATGAGGATTGAGCAAATATTTCCACGGAGTAATAATGCAATAATTCCTGTTATATCGTCCACAAAAGTAAACAAAGACAAAAAAAAGGACAAGGTAATTCGCCCAAGAAAAACTGATAGCCGGGCGCTGAGGACCGCCATTAAGAAATTAAAATCTGAAGAAAATGATGATGATAATGGCGAAGAAAACGATAAGACAAAGAAAGAATAAGATAATTTATTTTAAAAAAAATTCCTATTTTTTTTTTTTTGTATCTAAACAGTCATTTTTTTTGGGGGCTGCGATTGGTACTGACGTCCTCGTCGTGTAGCCTGGATATTGGTAATATTTCATACCAGTAGCGAACAAGTACCAAATCTCTTAACTTTTAATTAGAAATAATTTTAATTTTATGTCGGTTTAATAATATAGATATAGCTCAATGATTGTAATATTCTCCTCCTTTATAAATTTATTTACTTTATTCATAACATTTATTTATTAGATTCATGGCAAAATCTGAAACAATCACATCTATCGTTCAAAAAATAATTCATAGCACATACAGACCCCAGCAAAAGTAACGGTAGTTAACTTTTTAATCCTATAAAAATTTATTATAAATTATGAAATTTTTTTCTTACTTTTTAAATACTTTATATAATAAATTGGTTTAACAATAATGTAATAATATTATAATTAATATATAATATAAAAGTAATAATTTAGAATATGAAACTGTTTTTTTTTAATTTACTTAAGTTTGCCAATTTAAGTAACTAATTTAAAATATTTGATTAGACAAATTAGTAGTAATATATAAATATAAGAATTATTAAAATAAAACAAATAGTAAATTCCACTATATATAAAATAAAGTAATTCAAAATAGTTTTCATCTACTACTATTTTACTTTATATTAACTGAAATCTTAATATCTTTAAATTGAAGAATTATTGCTATTAAAATAGTTAATTTGATTTTTTTGTAAATATCAAAAGTTAAAAGGCTATTGCCACTTTGCCAGTGGTAATTATTGGCAGTATTATATGATTTTTTAATTTGACTAAAGTACTTTTTTGAAATATTGTATAATGTATTTCCCATTTTTTATAAAAACAATTTTTTTTTTTTGGATTATGTAATATTATTCAAATCTTAAAAAAAGAAAATTTGGCCAAAATTATAAAATTTAACTAAAATTATGAAATATAACAAATAAGGTAACAAATAAAATTTCTTATACTGAAAAAATCCTAAATTTTTAGAATACAGTCATCCTTCTCTATAGTCATCTCCTATATAATTATACTCTTTCTTAAGTCATACCACTTTCAAGTCCTAATTTTTTATATAGTAAAATATTCCCTATATAGTTACAAATTATTACAATCACTATTACAGCCATTGTTGACCCAATGTAAAGTTAACATATGGAAAATTCTTCACTTATAGTCATATCATATAATTAAAAGTATATTCGAAAAATGTTTAATGTGTTCTGAAGATAATAATTTTATCAGTTTCAAAGTATAATTGCATACTAACAATATATTACATATGTATTTTTGCCTTCTCTACAACTTTAAAACTTTATTTTTAATTTATATCATAGAAATACATTTAAAATTTAAACCCTTATATTTATAATTAATATAAATAATTTTGAAATTAATTTTTATATTCACAGGTTAAAAAGTGAAAATCAGATATTGATCAGTTACTAATCAATTACCAATTAGATATCAAGCAGTTTGCTAACTTTGACCAGTAATCAGAAAAGAAACTCATTAGAATCATTTTAATAAGATGAATCTAATGATTAATACATATAAAATATAAAAACAAAATATATTATTTATATTTTATTTAATTTTTTATTAACTACTAATCCTAAAAATGCAATTTTATTACCATTAAATTCATCTTAATTATTTTTATATTTTACTTAATTTTTTATCAAGTATTAATTTTAAAAATGCAATTTTACTGCCATTAGATTTGTCTTATTGAAATAATTCCAATGAGCTATATTCATCCTTTTCTGATCATTGAGTTAAAAGTTAGAAAACTGTCTGATTGCTGTGATTTTTGCTAAAATATTTATATTTTATAATAAATAATTTAATTTATTTAATAATTAAAATTATATTTAATTAAAGATCATTTATATTTAATTAAAATTAATTTAGTTATGTATAATTTTAAATACAAATAATATTTGCTAATACTAGTATTATAAAAATCATTTATAATAAAATTTAGTAATGTTTTTTAATTAACTTGCAAAATAAATAAAATTTATTTATTGTATTTTAGAAAAAAATATATTTATAAAGAGTAAATAATTAAACTATAATATATAAAAGAATGAAATTATATTGTATAATGAATTTGTAAATTATAATAATAAATAGTATTAAATTTGTGATTTTTTTTATTATAAGTTTGAATTAAACCAAAGAATATATTTAATGAAAATATTGAAAATATATATAATAGATATATTTATAAAGGATTCATTTATAAAAGATGTATTTATGAAGAACTAACTGTATATTTATTATTAAAATATTATATAACTGAGAATAATCTTATATTAAAATGGTAGTTAATGATTAAATTTGAATTTTAATAAAAAAAAAAATATTTTTATTTTTATTTATTTATTAAAAATTTATTCAATAACAAGTATTATTAAAGAATTATTTAGGATTCTTTTATGCAAATATCTTTAAAAAAATAAGTAATAATTAGTTGTAAAAAGCTACTTTCTTTATATTGCTTTTTTAAGATATTTTAATTAAAAAATATTAATTTAATTCAAAAATTTCTTTATTAATAAATTATTTTAATTAAGTTTTTTTAAAATTAAAATCTCTTTATGAAATTTTAAATCTAAATACAATATGACTAAAATAGTAAGAGTCTATTATACAATTTTTAAAAAAATTTTAATAGTAATAAGGTATTATAAATATCATATATGTTTAATATATATATAAAATATATATATTACATATAAATTTTCATTTGCCAAATAAATTGGCCAATTTGTCATATATTTCATATATTACAGTCATAATTTCTAAAATTATAAGATGATAATTAGATATATTAGATATATACTAATTTCTTTGATGAATTATTATACTGTATCATTGCTGTTTCTTGCAAGTGAGGAGCTTGGACCAGCTATAGTAGGATAAGTTATTCTTTTATCAGGTGATATCAATGAAGTTTCAGCACTACCTTCCAAATCATCCCCAATTCCCCCCCAATTCAAGAAAACAAGAGGTAAACAACAACCTGTACAGCAAAATAAAAGTGATAAGACAATAAATACAGGAATTAAAATAGAGGATAATTTAATTCTATTATTTCCATCAAGCCTGCTTGCTAATAATCCTATTAGAGTATAAGATAAAGTTCCAACTATGCCAAATGCAATAGCTGAAACTATGACATCGACTTTTAATCTATTTTGCAATGATTCAGCTTTTCTTAATGCTAACCATTGCCATAAGATCCAAAGAGCATAACGAAGTCCAATTAAGTATAATGGAAAGAAAACAATTCCCCAGCTAACAGTAATAACTTTATCAATCCTAAGAACGATCAAGATTGCTAAAGCTACTCTAATTAAAAGCCACCAAAAGGTCTCAAAGAACATTTTAATCTTGAGCTTTAAGGAAGGACTGCCGTTATCATCATATATCCTAGAAGTTTTGAGTATGACAATATACTCTATGATATTTGGATACATATTAATAGTTTCAATAATAAAATATGGAATAAATACGATAGCTGCATTCCAAATTATAACCCGATCGGCTCGAAGAACAATTAATATTTGAAATGTAAAGACCAATAATACATATGCAATCGCCAAAAAATTTCTAATACGATGTAATCTTCTTTGTTGTTGTCTTCTTTTCTCTCTCGCTTGTTCCCTGATTCCAGGATCATCAACTTCAAATTCTTCCTCATCATTTTCATCATCAGTCGGTTCTTTCTTTGTTTGTGCCACCAAAACACAAAATGCCACAAGATCTACGATCCATATTGGTATAAACACAACTCCCAGGCTCCATGATACTTTTCCATCTACTCTTATCGATAAAAAAGTAAAGAACAAGATCAAGAGAATGATCGAAATTGAAATGATAGTGAAAAAAAAGCAAAGTGGTCCTTCGATATCTGGATCAAATAAAAATCCAGCTACCGAATCCATCATATTTACTCCCATTTCCCCATATTTATCATATACTGATCGCTTCTTAGGATCGCTAAGTATTTCGTATGCATGTGTAATTGCCTTAAACTTTTTTAAATTAAATTGGTTTAAAAATTGATTTTCAAAGAATTGAATTAATAACAATCACATGAATCCTTTTTCAACATGTTAGGATAGTTCTTAAAAGACATTAATACCTGATCAGCAGCATTTGGGTTCTTGTCAGGATGAAATCTTAATGCCAAACGTCGATATGCTTTCTTAATCTCTTCTTCGGTAGAGCTTTTTTGTACACCCAAAGTAACATATAAAGCGTTCGTATCCCGCTCCATGCTGCAATCTTTTCAATAAGTTTGACCGCACGGAGCGGAGTCAATGAGATCCAAATAAGCGTTAAAAGAAACAAAAAAAGAGAAACAAAAGAAACGACCAACCAAAGTACAATCGAATATCCTATATATACAATAAAAAAGGATATTGAATAAAAATCGCATACGAAAGCAGAAAAAGGTTCGTGTGCAAAAACCTAAAAACACCACATTATGTAATAATCTTTCAAAAAATCTTATGCGTACCTTTTTATCCTTTTTTTTTTTTAGCGGCTTTGCTTAAAAACTGCAGCAAAAGATTTGGAGATTTAATAATATACGATTCCGCTTTTCAACAAAGTGTGATCAACTTGAATCAGCCACAGTTTCACAAAGAAATCGATGATATTTTTATTTCCCAATAATAATATTATACATATGTTTTTTGTAAACAAATTATATACGGTAATACTTGTATTATGTAAAATAAAATACTATGTGATAATAGTTACCATACTAGCATTATATGTACTCTTGGCCAGAATTAAAAATTTAATAAAAAACTAGCCAGTATTATATTATAAATTTACCACTGGTAATATTTATAAATTTACTTTATAGTTTTATAGCATTTTATTAAAGGTAAAAAATTTGTTATACTTTAAAAAAATAGAAATAATCTGGACTATTAAATTACTGATCAAATTTTCAAAAAAATGTTTATATAAAAAGTTATAAGTATTTAAATAAATAAATATATATATAATAATAATTTTCATATACAGTCAGCTCCCTTTATAGTCACACCCCTTAGGATCAAAAAAAAGGGTGTGATTATAAAAAAAGTCATATATTGTGACTATAAAGGAAGTTTTTCTAATATATTTATTAGTATATTGGGCCAAAATATAGTGTGCTTATAAAGAGGAATTTTATATGATATTATACAGGGATGACTATATAGGGTCAACCGTAATTGATTTAATTTTAAAATAAAAAAATCATATAAATGAGTTTTATTATTTATTACAAATAAAAATAAAAAATAAAAAAATCTAAAAATGTTACTATTTATATATAAAAGAATTATAAAATCAAAATATTAACAAATATTTTTAAAGTAAATATCAACTTTTTTTTTTTAATATTTACAATATAAAAGTTTTAATTAAAATTCTAGAAAATTCTTATATAAATAATATTTTGAAAATATTTTCTATTAGTAATTTTAAATAAAATAAGTAAATACAGTCAGTTTATTTGCAAAATTCCTAATTTTTTATTTATTTTAATAAAATTTTCAGATATATTCATATGCATTTAAATGTAGATTATATGATCAATTTGTTAATTATTTTTTTTAATGATAAAAAAAGTGACATTTACAATATAATTATTAATAGTAGTCACTGGTCATTTCAACAAAATTAGTGGTAAGATTTTTTGTACTATGATATTATAATAAAAATTCTTAATATGATCTTTAAGTATATAATATTTATTTAATATTTAAATTTGGCTAAATTAGTTTAATTAGTTAAAATTCATTAATTTTTAAATTATAATTCTGGCTAAAATTTTCTTAATTCTGGTCAGATTCATAATGCTGGCCTAAATTTTATTAAAATCAGAATTTTCAGATCAAAATAACACTAATTTATGCAATGTAACACTTTTTTCAACAATAATAAATATATTTGTTCAAAATTTGTAAAATATTTTTAAGTCAAAACTTTACTTTATTTAGTGTTTAGACCTATAAATCGTTAATATCAAATAGAAACGGATATTCGTTATTATTAGGTATCAGTTTGACATTTATGTTAATGATTATAATTCAGATATAAAATTGACTAATAGATTTAACCTATTAGATTTGCTAAAGAATATCGGATACCTATTGATTCAGATTTATAATAGACTAACAGATTAACCATAATTCATTATTTATTTTACTATAAAATCATTACATAGCAGTTTTTTAATTTATTTGCTTTATTGCTTATAATTTATTCAACTCTTTTTTATAAAATAAAACTAAATAAACTTTTTTATTTATTATCTTTTATAAATATATTATTTTACACCAGTCAAAAAGTGAAAAATCAGGCATTAATCAATTACTAATCAGGCACTAATTAGGTAGCTGATTGGTGACTAATTGGTGACCGATTGGTAAAAAATATGAAATTGTTAAACAACAAACATAATATATAAAATTAAATGTAAAATTTTTTATTTATTAGAATAACTGAACTGCTATATACTCTTTGCTTTACTTCAAATATAGGAATGATACAATCTCTTTTCATCTCATAGAATTTAAATTATAAATATATAGATTTCATGGTGAATATAGTGCAAAAACTAATTCAAAAATTAGTTTCCAATATTACTGTTCTCAAAGATCTGATCATGCAAATTGAAAATGTTTCAATTTAGAAAAGTAACATAACATTTTTTCTATGAAAAGATTTGAATGTTATAGAGAAATTAACATTATTGTTAACCTTGAAATGAAAATAGCATCAGTAAATATTATACATAGAATATTACATGAATTACCTAAGGAAGTTGGTATATCTAAATGTATAAAAGACTTTATTGCTGAAAATATTGATTTGTTACTAATTTAGATCTGGAAATCTGACAAAATTAAATTTATTTTTGGTGAAGTAAATTAGGAGAAGCTAGATTCAAACAAGATTCCAACTCTTTTTTATTAGTAAAAGTTTTATTAAAAAATATAATTGTACAAAAATTTTATTGATTTACTGGTACAAGCTATTGCATTATTTGAAACAAGTTTATATCAAATGTTAATTGAGAATAATATTTCAATTAAGGAATGTGAAATAGATGCAACATGTAAGTAATTAAATATTTTATTATTAAATAGTAAAATAAATTTAATAAATTTTTATTCACTTACTTATAAATTTTTTTGGAGATAATACCAATAATTTAGGATTTGAATTATATGTTATGCATATTGAATTTGATGGAAGTGAATTTCCTTTAGCTTACTTATTTTTAGAATATAATGGAAAGTGTGGTGATGGCATTAAAACTGAAATAATTACGAAATTTATATTACAACTTAAGGAAAAAGAATTAGATTCTGAATTTATATTAATAGAGGCACAAATAAAACAACTTGGCCAAAAGCCAAAATTCAGTTATGCCGTTAATATATAAATAGAGCTATTACAACTCATCTTCAATCTGATCAAATAGTTGCATGAGATACATATAATGGATATATGGCACACCAAATATTTTCTTTTATTGATCCTAACTTTATTCAACCTTTAATGGTACTACTCAGCATAAAATTCTGTCTAAAAGAATTGCGTAAATCTTGTTGAAATTTAATGGATATTCATCTTTATCAGCACATTTTGATACCTAATAAAAATGAAATACAAGAGTCCAGTAAGAAATTATATGTGAAAGGAATGGTATGGTAATAATCATTGGTATCTTTAGTTGAGAGCTGGATGATTTTAAAATCTCTGTACTGGATTTTTTATCTAAGGCTTGATTTGGTAATTTATATTATTAATAAAAAAGTAATTGTACATCAAAAAAGGAGATAATAATGGGGAGAAAAAGGTCAGATTGGAAAACAACATTTAAAAGTGAATGGAAATTACTTGCAAAATGGTAATTAAGCATAGAATAATATATTACAGATGTGCACAATTGATCATTTTTTTTTATGTAAGATGTAGATTTGAATCTATTGAACTAACAAAAAGCTTTAGTCAACTATTTTGAAAAATAAATTCTTTAGAAATTAATACTAATGATAATGAACATGAAGAGTACGAAGATTTATATAACCATTTAATTATAATTACTGAAAATACACTTCAAATATTAAAGAAACAAAAAGGTACTGGAAATTTGAAATACACTGGTCAAAATCGAGGCAAACATAGCATAGTAGCCCTTATCTTTATTAAATTTATTTAATTGAACTTACAAGAAATCAAAAATAAAATTTCAAAGTACAAAAAGAAAAAATAAAACTAACTAAAAATAACACTATATAGTCTCCAAAATAGTAATAAAGCTATAAATTAATTTAAAAGAAAAATCGCATAACACTAAAACTATCCTGATCCTCCGCCTAGATATATCCCAACCTAAGAAGAGGCAACTATGCTTACAATCCAACAAGTAGCGCACCCACGATTAACATCGACATACCACCCTGCTAAAGCTGTTAGAAAGAAGCACCGTTAGACGACCCATAAAACCCGAATAATGTTTAAACCAAGGCAAATCATATTTCATCGAGTTTTTTAAATAATCCACATTAGAGGTCACGTGCTGGGTCAGAGGAGGTAAAGTTGAGAAAGGTGAGTACGTGGACTCTGGCAAATTCTTTGGCCGTGGTGAGGTCTTGATTTTCTGAGTGATTCCCATCACGTCTTCCCATCTTGATTTTTCAT
>QZLH01000417.1:68928-82001 GCA_003833135.1 Oehlia diaphana | reverse complement strand
ACTGCATATGCAGTTTACAATCTCGTAAATTTTCGAAATATTTCAACCGTAATATTACGCAGGTTTACAGTTTCGTAAATTTTCAAAATATTTTAACCGTAATATTACGTAGGTTTACAGTTTCGTAAATTTTCGAAATATTTCAACCGTAATATTACGCAGGTTTACAGTTTCGTAAATTTTCGAAATATTTTAACCGTAATATTACGTAGATTTACAGTTTCATAAATTTTCGAAATATTTCAACCGTAATATTACGCAGGTTTACAGTTTCGTAAATTTGCAGAATATTTTGACCGTAATATTGCGTAAATCTTACGATATTGAAAACTTACATAATATTTTAACCGTAATATCACATAAATCTTACGAAATTGTAAACTTACGTAATATTTTGAAATTTTTTGAAATATTATGCCATAAACTTTCGTAAACTTACAAAATCGTAAACTTACGCAATTTTTCGCGCTATAAAATTTCCTGATGTAATTCTTACATGTTCTTGCATTATGTCCCACTTCTTTGCATTTACTACATATATATTCCTTTCTATTTACTTTATCATTTTGCACTAAATTCTCTTTACCAATATTCCCACCTCTTTTTTTATGAATTTCTAAACTAGACTTTAATCTAGTATTAGCTGGACGATCTTTGGCAATATGTTCTAATAGATTTTTAACCTGATCAGTCGTATATACTATATCTTCACTTTCAAATAAAATTTAACCCTCGTGATTATTATTTTCTATGTCAATTGTGTTTTCAATTGCATTTAACCTTTTTCTATTTTCTTTTTCTTCTCTTTCAGCCTTTCTTTTCTTAATATAATTAGTTAATAAAGTTTTCAGTTCATTGTCACCATCTTCTAATACTAACCTTGTAGCATCTCTTGATAAACCAGTTAACATTGCATATTGATTTTTTTTTATAGTTTGTCGCTATGTTGTTGATGGTTGATAATACTGATTATATAGAGGTTGAATTTATGTAAAATCACTATTCTCAATTTGAAATGTATCAGAAAAATTTAATACTCCGCCTCTAGTAGTAATAATTGGTGCATTTTTAATTTGTTCTTCTTGTAATTGCAATTCTTCTTTGTACCATCTTTAAGGTATCATTCCAATATGAAATCTAGCATTTTCACATTCAAGTATTACTTTAAAGTAATGCCGACAAATAACTCCATAATTCACCAATAACATGCAAGTACATGCATGCATACCATTTCTTAATAGTAAAACGAACTGGCATGATTTCTTACTTAATAAAAAAGTTACTTCCCATATCTGAACGATATTAATAATATTGATTTCATCAAGCAAACACTTAATGTAAATTTTTCTATCCTCATACTTATCTTCTAAAAATTCTGCAAATTTCTTATCATCATCTTCTTCAATTAATTCATTGAATGAATTGTCATTTGCAATTTCATCATGATTCACCTGCTCTCTTAATATTTCAGTTAGTTCAATTATTCTTGCTCGATATGTAACAATTTCACATATTTGTTTCTGGTGTTTTGCACATATTGAAAGTGATAACCAGTATGATAATTGAAAATTAACTTTAGAGAATATGGCTGACAATGTTAAAGGTTGTGAGTAATTTGTTTTTGCATATTTAAACGTAAGATATCTAAAAAAATGTACAGGTTATTTGAATTACTAGCTGATATAAATGCATAATTACATCAAATAACCTTCTAGTCATATTTTCCGTATTTAGCCTATCCACTAATTTTTGATATGCAGAGTTAAGCAACATCTTAGAATCAATACTTTTATGCAAAATACCATTCAAACCTTCAACACATTGTGTACTTTGCATTTCTCCAGTAAATAGTTTGAGCGTAAAATACAATGCCCATGATTCTTTACTTTTATATAAGGTATTCTGCAGATAGCCATCTATTTGTTGATATTTTGACCTTAATCGTTTCCAATATAATTCAAACATCTCTTCAGATAATGCATTTCGTGCTATATAAAAATCTTTTACAAAGAACAAATAATCCTTTCCAAATGTACCTTTTAATTTTCGAGGCAAATTTTGATGAATATGAAAAATACAATGCAAATGATATGTGTTTGGTAATTCTAGTTGAATTGCACCAATCATTGCAGGATCAGCATCTGTTAAAATAACATTAGATTCAATATTTGTTCTTTTTAAACACTGTAAAAGCCAGATATATGTATCTAATATTTCATCTTGAACAAAAACTTAAGCTACAAGTCGTGTTTTATTGTCACAATCTACTATAATAAAGAGAGAAAGTGGCCACTTATAATGGTTTGTTAAAGCAGTATTATCGTACAAAATCATATCATTATATCTGGTTAATAACATTTGCTGATCAGAAGTCATCCAAAAAATAGCTGATAGGCAAAAATCTGAATTAATCCAAGGAATTACTAAATACAAAGGATCTTCTTTTGTTTAGTAAATAAATCATTCAAAAGTGATGATGCATCACTATCATTTCCAATCACGTTTGAGTTTTTGGATATAATTCAAAAGATCTTGCGTAATATAAATTGATCAGAAAATTTACCCTTAAGAAGATTTCTAATAGTGGGCAAATCAGTTACGTCACAGAAAATAAAATATTGAATGTTTTCTTTAATTTCATCTGACAATTCTCTAAATTCAATACCAAAGATCACATTATCCTCTAATAATTTATGGTTATGCTTATTAACAAATTTTATGATTTTGACGAAATTTGAGTTCAATGGCTGTAAAAGATTGATGTGCCAAGGACATTCAGTCTTTTTTGAACCTTTATTTCGAATATTGATGTGATTGGAATTATTAGGTGTCTTTTCAGAAAATTCACAGTCCATACATCTTGATCTAATGGAGCCACCACTATTCTTTTCTATTCTTTTTTTCCTAACAGCAAAACCAGAGAATCTACCAAATTCCAAGCAGTAGTAATAAGCTATATCGAAGTTTGGAAATAGCAGCCCTTCATAAAGATTAGGACAGATATTTAATCTGGGCAAATTGGAACTAAATTGAACTAGACTCATTCCTTCAACTTAAATAAGTAAAGAAATATAAGTAACAGTCTCAGAAAAAGCAAAAAGAGAAACAAATATCCATACCATTTTGTAAGTTGACCCTAGGTGTTTCATTTGTGTCAAAGTTGTTGGTTTGAAGTTGTGTATCAAAAGCTTCATATTCAGACAGCTCTAAAATCTCGTGATTACTAACATTTTCAGTAAAAGAATTCATTTTGTATAAAATTCAAAGAAGCGAGAGAAAAAAGAGAGTAAAAGAATTCATTTCATATTAGTATTACGATCTGGATGAATCCGTGATCTATCAATCCAGTCTGTTATGATCTGGATATCTGTATAAATCCACAGATGCAATTCGGATACGATCTGAATATTCGCAGATGCATCTGAAAATAATAAAAGTCACATGACTAATTTTTTTGGAAGAGATTAAATCCAGCCAGAATTAAACAATCACTATAAAAATTTCCTTATTTGGAAATTTGTATAACATTCATGCACTCAGGTTTGAATTTTTATTGGGCAGGAAATTTCCTTTTTGGAAATTTGTGTAATGTCACGTGATCAACAGAAGCTTTTTTATTGGGCTGTTAACAATCCATATCTAAACGGATCATCTGGATTTATCTGGATTATTCATCTGGACCATTCGTCACCAATCCGGATGATTCAGATGAGTTATGGATTAGATAAATCCGCAGATTGATGGATTGGCAAATTGACAGATTCGTATAAAATTCAAAAGAGCGTAAGAAAAAAAAGAGTAAAAAAAGTTTATTATGATCTATAATGCAATAGTTACATGATATATACTGTATTACATAATCGGTGATAGCTTCACTGCCTTCACATCCGTTATATGTAAATTAATCCTAATATTAATTACTATAAAATAATATTTTTCAGAAAATTATTAGTCCATTCTTGATATCTCAACTTCTTAAAATAATTAAGATAAATTTTTTTAAGCTATTTTTCTAATGAATTCTTAAAATCTTCAAATATAAATCACACATTATTAGAAAAAAAGTAGTACATATCAAATTATATTACTTCTACTATAATTAAATAATTATAATTATAGAGTATGTAATACATCAAAATGTCAAAATTTTCTGCTAGCAGTGATATCATAACTGAATTTTATTACCAAAATTATAATAAATTTAATAAATATAAAAATTTATATTTTATTTTATTTCCAGAATATTATTTGTATACAAAATTTACAATATGTTTAAGTTCATATAACTTATAATAGCAATCTTCAACTTGTTTTAACTTTTTTTACTTTTAAATTTTTTTATTTATTACTATTTACTACTGGTAAATTAAATTTCTTTGAGATGGCATTTTACTATTAAAATGTTAATTTCCTTTAAATTTTCATTCTTTATAAAATAATAAAAGAAATAAATATTTAAGATTAATTAATATTTAAAATATAATAATAATTAATATTAATTATTATAAAATAATATTTTTCAGAAAAATTATTAGTCCATTCTTGATATCTCAACTTTTTAAAATAATTAATATAATTTTTTTTAAGCTATTTTTCTAATGAATTCTTAAAATCTTCAAATGTAAATCACATATTATTAAAAAAAAAGTAGTACATATTAAATTATATTACTTCTACTATAATTAAATAATAATAATTATTATTATTGGATATTTCTTCTACTTTCACTTTTTTTATTTCTTTATCTTTAATAATCTGCTTCCTCTTTATAAATTCTAACATTTTTTTTTTCTTTTTTAAAATCAAAATTTTATTATTATTAAATAGCTTTAAAATATTAATTTAATAATTTAAAAATGCTAAATAACAATAAAATTTCAATTGATTATATCTTAAACTTTTTATATTATTATTCTAAAAGTTTATTGAATACTTTAATATTAAAAATTTGAGTTTAAAATAATGTCAGTCACAGCTACTAATAATAAATCAACTTATTAACTTTTTATATTAAGTAAAAAATTTCAGCAAGATTAAAAATACTTGTATTTTAATTTTCATGACACAATTAAGGTTGCTTGCCGAAACCTAAGGGTTTAGACAAGATGGCGTTTTGCTGAAAAGCGAAATTCTGCCAAAACTATATTAAAGTTATATTAAAAAACTGGCAAAACTCTGGAGAAAGGCGAAACTGCCAAAACTTATTATAAATGCCAAAACTGCCGAAACTCTGCTGAAACTATAATAAATCTATAGTAAAATTTTGACAAAACTAATTGTAGGATTTTGAAGAGGTTTAGACAAGCAACCTTAGACACAATTGTTATTATTTGTAATAGTATTAATTTTCAATCTTTAAATTTTTTTTATATCTAATCAATAATTTCAGAGCATCTTGGACTTTAAGTAAATTAATTTTGTAAATTAAATAAATAATGTTTAACAAGATTGAAAATACTTGTATTGTAATTTTTATAAATTTTTGATTGATACTTATAAGCTATAATGCAATTGTTATTGTTTATAATAGTACTAATTTTTGATCTTTTATTTTTAACATTAATTTTAAATAAAAATTCAAGTTAAAGAATAAAAATTATATGAATATTTTTTTAAATAAAATTGTAGAAGTGGTCAATAAGTTAAAAATTTTTTTTTTAATTAAACTGATTATATTATACAAATATAATGTTATATATAATCTAAATTTTTTTCATTTTAACTAAATTTAGGCAGGCATTATGAATTTGGCCAGAATTAACAAAATTTTGGCCGGAATTATGAATTATTGATTTGCGATTAAATTAATTTTGGCCAACTTTAGTGAAAAAAATTTGCCTTCTTTTTTTTGTGACATTTCCAGTAACTACTATGTATAATTATAGATACGAAGCGTGGAATTGATACAAGTTCAACTTCTCATCTCAACGAAATAATTTTATCTCATCCACTTAGTTGGGCTCAAAAAAAATTAATATAACCATTGCACATTTCATTGTTATCATTGTCAACGGTTTAAATTTTTTAAAATATTTTCATTTTTATTATTCTTACTCATACTTTATTTCATTACTTTATGTTTGTTTATTCTTTTAAGCTTTAAAAAATTATAGCAAATATAATGAGATCATACTGTTCATTGAGAGATTGTTTACTTTGTGTAAGTTTATGCAGATGAAAATATCTAACGTAATTGTTATTAATGCATTGTCATCATAATAATGAATCCCTTCCATTCCACTTAGTGTATTCAGAAACATAATATTCCTTTTCGCAAGTATAATAATATTCATCATTCCACTTAACACCAAAAAAATATATTATATCAGATTATTGTTTTATTTTGTAAACGTCCTTCAAAAATAGATGAAATTTTAAAAGTTCCTTTCAAAAACACCCACTAGCTTTATGCCCAATCACACTTGTCTTTGGCAAAAAATTCCCTATACAAGCTCGCTATCATAATAAAGATAATTAGTAAATTCACAAATGAATCGGCGTGGGAATTACAAATGACTACTGGCTATAGTACTACTCTTGATTTTGTATCTATATATGGAAATGGACACTATTTAGATTATTTGTACAACTGGATAAAGGTGTGAGATTCATGTACAAAGTCTGGAAAACTATTGCTAGTGATAATCTGAAGCTACCGAGTAAAATAATAAAAATGTCAAAGGATGAGAAAGAATTTTCATTGTTAATAAATTATAACGTAATACGTAATGTATGTTTGATTATATATTAAGAGCCTACCTGTTATATTAGTACAGTTTTCAACCCCTTCCCAAGATTAATTTAATAGTATTCTGACTCTTAAATTTCAATCATTAAAAACGAGATTTGCACAGAAGATAGTGCAACGTAACTTTTATTGATAAATGGAAGCTCTACTATGCTGATTCACTAGCATCAAAATCATTTTGGTATTAAGCAGAGTTTCTATTTGATGAAAAAAATAATTAATAAAAATTCGATTAATAAAAATGAATATAAACAATTACTTGATGATTCGGACAATCCAACAGACTCTTTAACGCAGGCAAGAAACTCTTCCACATCTTATGCGGTGATATCCTATCCAATGCATTACGCCATTCCATGATCCTAACGAATAATACTAAACGAGAGTGATCTTGAAAGTACTGTACGAATCCGGGGTCTAATAATAATAATAATAATTGACATTCAATGTCTTAATTTCTTTCAATTTATTTATTTATTCTATATACTTTTAAAGAATCTAATTTGAATATATATATTTCAGCTCTGTAGCATAACGGACGGGTGAAGGTCATTAGTTCGTCTACTTTTCTTCTATAATATGTTCTATTAATAATAATAAATTGACGTTCGATGTTTTTATTTTGATTCTGACGAGCGAATGCATCATCTCGTCTACTTGTCTTTTCTATTAAAAGATAGTTGTGACTTACTAATAATAAAGTAAACTATAAATTAGGGTATTTAGCAAATAAATATTGAAGAGGATTAAATTTATTAGAATCTGGGAATAATCTTCCTGATGGAACTAATGTTGGATTTATGTCGAAAAAGTACACTACAGTGACTCCACTCTGATATATTTTAAGATAGACTAATATGGAACCTTTGCTCGTTTTCTTGTTGCAATATGAGCTTGATTAAAAGTTGTCGCGCTTAAATTATTTTCCAAAATTTAGCACGGTACGTTTTTACCCATTTTTGACAATAAACTTGTAATTCATTTCAATTCAACTAATCGTATATAAACTAATTGCATATAATAAAGTTGTAATAACTTCGATTTTTTTCCAAAATTCGCCTTGATAAATTTAAATTTCTCACGTAACTTTAGTCGTTCCTTTTAATGAAGAAAAACCGATATTTAGCATAAAATCTTAAGAGTTTGTAAGAAAAAAAAGGTAACCAAATAAATATACCTGTACCCAAAATTTAGGAAGGTAAATGTTCTTTTTTGAAATAAATTCTGAGAGTGAATGTTTCGAAATCTAGACTTCTTCTATTACAGTACTTTGCTTCTCGGTTCGTTCAGTACAATAAAACTAATATTGAAAAAATAATATTACTTGTAAAAGTTTTTGAAGCACGAATTCAAGAAATATATATCATCATAATGTCTTTTTTAAGAATAAGAAGGATAGATTGAACAAAATGTAAAACATGTAACGGCTATACTTACAGTGTATTATTATCATTATTATCTAACGGTCGTTTTAATTTAAAGGAAAAGCATTAATCGTATGAACACGCAGTGAAACCTTTAATAAAATTAAAGGTAGGTATCAATGAATAACTGAAATATTCACCGATGTTCGCCTCTCCCCACCTTATATATGGAGATATTCATTGAATATCTCTCCATCGGTGTATACATAATACCACCGATGGTAATTATATATGTATAATCTGCGGATAATCTGTGGATAATCTTTTAATATATCAATGGGATCACCTATAAAAATAGGGGAAGGAATGTTCTTAGCTCTCAATTTGATATTCAAAAATAATTATATTTTCGTTTGTGAACTTTAATTTTTTTTTAAAACCTTTTCTTTTAGGAACTGGAAGGTTAGATTTTAGGAACGGACTTTTAGGTAAATATGGGTAAAAGTTATGTACAATATTAATTAATAAGGTTTATTTTTTAACTGGACTATCTCACTATCGTAATAGAAATTATCCGTTCAAAGTTTTTTGATTAGACTCAATTTAACATGAATTACAAATATCAAGTTTAGATCATGGATATATCTATGGATGGCGTGGACATATGGTTCTTAATTTATACTCTTTCCTCAGATGGCGTTAAGAGCAGTTTTACTAATAGATACACTGTGATTCTGACACGATCAAGGAAATATCTTACCTAGTCTACTTAATATTGAAACTATTAAAGATTTGCCAAAATCATTGAAAAATCTTACAACGCTGATACACTGACGGTAGAAATATGGAACTTATGTAAATTTGATCCCCAAAAAGGTAACGCATACTGGTTTCTAGAGTTATATCGGTGATAGGTCATGATAATTACGTGTTAACACATACACCAGTTAGCTTCCTAATCGCCACCCATCGGTACCTCTACCAATTCATATGACATCAATGAACCAAGAACACCAATCATTTATGATAAAGAAAATATAATAGAGAAAAAAACGAGATAGAATTAGTGGAACTCCCATGTCTTATTTAAGATAGAGATCGATGGATTGATCAAATAGTTTGGCTCATCTGAAATAGGCATATGCTGACGGCCGTCAAAGATCAGCTGTCGCATTTACAAGTTTTAAATTTTTACACGGATGGTAGTCTTAAGCAAGAATACAACAGTATTCAGGACAACAATGCTTATATTAACGATAAATGAAATCCGGACTCTTATGAAGTTTTACAAGGAGCTGCTTTCATAGAAACCACTACAGAATTAAGTATGAAAGTCAGGATCGAGAACTGACCATCATCGACCAGAGCAGAATTATATGCCATATTGCTTGCCATACTCTCCTTCCCAATAGCACAGTTAATATATACACGGACAGTGAAGCCGCGATCCATACCATCAATGCAATTTGTTTATAAAATCTCGTCAGATAATAGATAGTAGCAGTTTTTGATTTGCAGAAAATATGTAGGGTGGTAAGTTAAGGTTGGTACTTCATAAGGTTAAGAGACATAGCAGGGATTATTGGATAAGTTATATGTCTTAGCAAAAGAAGCCCTTGATGCCCCTTCGTGGAAGATATATACCGCTTTAATCAAGGAACAGAAGATTTATCATTTATACCGAGAAGTTTGTTAAGATTATGATGAGTTCTTTAAATGATGCGCAATGGAGTCAACTAAGTTGTAATCAAGATAGCTTAATTGACCGAGCCCAAGATTTCGATTGGACAATCACATGGAATGCACTCAAACAAGTCCAACACTTTAAATGTACTAGTTCAAGACGCAACCCCCTCTGGGCTTTTATGGTCAAGATCCTAAACAATACGCTACCGGTAGGTCAAATACTCAAAAAATGTCCAATGTGCAACATGAAGAAGAAAATATTAGCCATGTCAAAGAATGTAAAAGGAACAAAAGCGCGAGAGATCAAGAACGTTATTTTCACTCAACTCAGGGCGTTTATCAGAGAATTGTTACATAATAACTTAGAGCTAAACACAAACATAATCAACACCGCCCTGAACATCTTGATGGGCACTTCAGAAGTCTCGGACGAGTTCGATTCACTGTATTATAACGCGTTACAGGGAAAAATGGATTTGACATTATCCTCATTCCTCACGTTTAAGGAAAACCCTAAAAATCACTAGGGAAAAGACCATAACGTTATGTACTAAAATTCTTATTAAAATAGTCACCCTAATTAAAGTAGAATGGTGGCTTTCTAGGTGCGAGATAATGGTACAATGGGAAGTGTCTCAGGGAATTGATCGCACAATGAAACGCTCAAAAAAACGGATCTTGCAAGAAACTCTACTGTCGATCATAGGAATACCCGTATCTTAGATGACATCAAAGTATACGATGATCCACATAGGGACTCCCAGATCTTACAAATTCAACCACTCACTCAAGCGGAACGATTCAGTTTCGTCCTCACGAAAATGAAAGAACAAGCGCTTCTTATTGCGAAGAAATATTCTCTTCCCTTGGGCGTATCATCTCTCCAAAAAGGTAGAGGACATTACGTTGGTGTTTTAGGTTTGATCTAGAATATAAATATAATAATAAATGGGTGAGTAGAATTAAGACGAAGGTGATGGTTAAAATTGCTTTTGGCAGTTTAGGTTGGTTATATAGTTTATATAGTTTTTAAATGTAAATTATAATTTGTTAAGTGATTAGATAACTCATGGGTATATTTGCAGGCGGGTAGGATGTTATTTATTTAGTATATTGTAATTTTTCCTTTAAATAAGATACATCGTTCCCTTTGAGTATAATAAAAAAAAAAAATGGATAGAATTTATCAAAATCGCAATGATGTGATTCAATTAGAGTTACTATTATTAAAAGTAAATTATTGAAGAATTACAATACAATAAAGTATAACATTACATAAAAAAGAATCTAATAATTGGAATTTCCCACGGTTTCTTGTTAAAATAATGGGTAGACCATGGGAAAAGTAGAAATGTCAATGTTATTATTATGTATTTACTTCTCTTGTTTAAATTACATAAATTAATTGAATTCACATAAGATCATTCTCTTGTTTAAATTGCGTAAAATGATTATTATCAATAATAATTTTAAAAATGTCTCGGCGCCATCACCAGCAACAGTGCCATCACCAATATCGACAATTTAAAATTCTGCCACGGCAGTGCCATCATATAATACTACCAATATCGGTCGTAAGTATCCAATATCGGTCATAAATTTTTCAGATTATAATTACCTGAGTTATTCGTTCAATTTCTGTTTCTAATTTCATTACTTCCATTTTTAATTGATGAGTCTCCTGTCTATCATTACCGGAATTGATTTCCAATTGCACTTGTTGGTTCTTTAATCCCAATGAGTAATTAAAGAATGAAGTAATGCCAGTCCGTGGTCTCTAAATAAATTTGGCTTTTCGTAAATTTACGAGTTTTTGGAGCCATGAGAGTTCTCCCTCTTCTTAATGTAAATATCCATTATATCTTTAAAAAAAAGGTGCCAAACACCACTCATCAACATCTTCCATTTCGATTAATGGATTTTATTTGAATCCAGTGTACCAGAGTGATACCGGATAATAGTATTTGAAATTTTTTTAATAAATAATATAATAAGTAATAACAGGCTATAAAGGAGCTTGTTTAAGCAAGAGGAAGTGGAATTCTTCAACAAATATTATTTCCATCGGAACTATATGTTTAAAAATCCAAATACCATTTGGCGCAGTTATTAAGGGAAATGTCCTTTGGCCAAAAATTTGGGGAATGGCCCTTGGCCAGTTTTAAACCAGTTATGGTGGCGCTAAGTGTTTATGT
The DNA here is from genome assembly GCA_003833135.1 of Oehlia diaphana. Taxonomy (NCBI): domain Eukaryota; kingdom Fungi; phylum Glomeromycota; class Glomeromycetes; order Glomerales; family Glomeraceae; genus Oehlia; species Oehlia diaphana. Next base: position 70,008 of record QZLH01000417.1, on the reverse strand, counting down.
ATGATCCTAATTTCTACTGTGCCTTCTTCTACATCCTTCATTAATTTATAAAATGTTCTTATTTCACTAATACTACCAATATCGGTCGTAAGTGTCCAATATCGGCCATACCAATATGACGGTCTAATGTGAATTGTCCAATATCAGCCGCAGCATTGGCATCACCATATCGGTCGTAAGTTTCCAATATCGGCCATACCAATACGATTGTCCAAAGTGAACAATATCAGCCGCAGCATTGATATCACCTAATGGGGTGGTCCGACCAGTCCATGGTCTCTGAAATAGATTTGGCTTTTCGTAAATTTATGAGCTTTGGAGCCATAGAGTTCTCCCTCTTCTTCTTCAACTTTTTAAGCCTCAACATCACTTCTCATAAAAAGAGATGGCGATAGTGCTGATTGTAGGTAACCATTTGTCCCTAAGCATTTCCTTGACTAAATTTCGCATCATAAGATTCTTGTCAAATAATGTAGCAGTAGACGAGAAAAAGACTGTTGTGTAATATCCATTATATCCTTAAAAAAAAGGTGCCAAACACCACTCATCAACATCTTCCATTTCGATTAAGGGATTTTATATGAATCCGGTGTACCAGAGTGATATCGGATACTGGTATTTTGAAATTTTTTTTTTAATAGATAATATAATAAGTAATAACCGGCCATAAAGGAGCTTGTTTTGACAAGAGGAAGTGGAATTCTTCAACAAATATATCCGGTGAAATGATAAATTATTTCCATCGGAACTATATGTTTTAAAAGCCCAAATACCATTTGGCGCAGTTATTAGGGTTGTGGGGAATGGCCATTGTCCAGTTTTAAACCATCCTAATTTCTACTGTTCCATCTTCTCTATCCTTCATTAATTTTAATAAATAAAATGGGAATAATAATGGGCGTAAGACCATAATGGGCTAAGTCGCCGACTGCGGCTAGGTTGGCTTGGCCACAATGAGGCGAGGTTTTTGTGAGGTTAAGTTAAAAAGGTTTGATAAGTTTATTTGTTATTATGGTCTTATAAGTAAGTTTGTTTTTATGGTTTTTATGGTTTACTATGATGTAAGATATTTGTAAGGTT
>QZLH01000417.1:14464-63127 GCA_003833135.1 Oehlia diaphana | reverse complement strand
AAAAAAAAAAAAAAAAAAAAAAAAAAAAAAAAAAAAAAAAAAAAATAAATAAAAAAAAAATAAAAAAAAATCGGTAGGTTAAACGAATGAATTAAATTATAATGTGTGAAAAATATCACATATTAATCTTTTTCTTTTTCTTTTCTTTCTTTTTTTTTTTGTGCAAATAGACATTCGTAAAACCGATTATGTTTTTTTTTTTTTTTTTGGATGACGCACGCACGGTTCACGGCTCGAAGTAAAAAAAAAAAGAATATACAAGTTTAAAAATTTTTAATTATTTTTTCTTTCTCTTATATATTATATTTACCCCCCTTCTTTTTCGTTTTCGTATTATTTTTTTTTTTATACCCAGTGTGGGAGAGGCTTTATTTTTTTTTTTTTTTTTCTCGTTTACAGATTTATATCTCAATATGAGATTCTCGTCCATTTTTCTTTTAATATTTCTGATATTTGAAGTACTTAATTTTCATTTCTCTATTTTGTTGTTTCTGATTTGCTCTTTGATTTTTTTTTGTCTATTTTCATTATTTTTTTTATCTTCACTTTATTGATTTTTATTTTTAAATTAAATATATTTTTATTGGACTATTACGTACATCCTCTATTTCTTCACGTGAAAATATACAAATAAAATTCAGGTTGTTTTCCTGAGATTCTTTTTTTCATAAATGTTTACAATGTTGCGTAATTTTTTCGTTTCAAAACGATATTCCACCTAAAAAATAATGTAAATTTTCTACTTGAACTAACTATCAAAAAACAGCAACAAATCCTCAACATATAATCTCTAGTAATTAATCTTGATGAAATTGAATACGAATCGTCTGCTTAACTAAAATTCTTCATAAATATTGTGCATATATGTGTGTGTACTAATTGAGGATCGATAAAAATGTATAGTTTATAATAATATTTCAATATCGGGTACTAAAATCTTGAAATATGCTACTGAATAAATTATAGTTTACTTCAATGCATGTACATGCAACATGCCGTAAAAAGCACTGTTACGTGACATCCGATTTACTGAATCTTAATTGCATATAATAAATTTTAATCCGGGATATGAATTTTTTCACGTGCCAGCAATGTGTACAAATTAATTAGTATGTTGATCTTTATTTTTTAATTAGCATTTTTTGATTTTTACTGGGGGTGAATCATCACCGTTGGCCAGAATTATCAATTTTTACCGGCACTATATTTTTTTAATGCTGGTCGATCATTATAATTTCAGTCATCAAACATCTATTTTTAATAGTATTTATAACTATTAATAAAAATATTTAATATGAAAAAAAAAAAAAATAAAAATATAATTTTTTTTTTTTTTTTGGTTAGTATAACTACATAATATTATTTATTACATAGTAAATTAAAAATTTATAGTTTCTAAACAAAGGAAAATTAGAATGATAATTTATACTTAAAATTAAAGATATAATAAAAACAAATTAAAGTAATTTTTAAAATTTGCCTAATTCATTTTTTTAACTACTGCTTTATAATCTTTTCAGTTAAAACATGATTATTTAGATTTAATAGTAACTTAAATTAACTAAAATTTTAAAAATAGATATTATCCTATTTTTCAACACTATATACTATAAATAAAATTACATATCTGATATATTATTAAAATGATTATTCAAAAATGGGATTGAAAACCTTGTAGTATCAATTATAACTAATAATGATATTAATATAGCTGCAGAAGCTGCTATTTGCAAATTAGCATCAATTGAAAGGTAGTATATACTTTACAATTAACTATTGGAAAGGATTTAAAACTTGTAGAAAATTTAACAATACCTGCAATATAAATAATTAATTTTTTTCAATTTAAAAACAGATTAAATAAAAGTTATAATAAAAAAGATAATAACTATAAAGAGCAATTACATTTAATACAAGATATTCTCATTAAGTAAATAAAAATTTTAAATCTTTAATTTATTTACAATTTAATGCTAATATATTTAATTATTTAAGATGGAATTCAACTTGTTTAGTATAGAATCATATTATTTTTCTTTAATATACTATTTTTTAGCTTATTGTAAATTTATCTTGTTCTTTAATACTAAAGAAAAGCTGATTGTACCAAATTGAAAAAAATTATGTTAAGTGATAATGAATTATGTAATATTTTGAAAAAAAGCTATATGAGATTTGTTTGAAATACTTAGGTTATATTAAGTTAAAGTGGTTTCTATTATTATAAAACTTACAAACTCTTTAAATCCATTTGGTAATTTATATGAAAAAAATTCTGATAATAGTTTTAATGATTTAGAAGAAAAAAATTCAATTAATTAGCAAACCAATTATGATATATTGGAGAAACTTTAAAAAATGTAAAGAAAAATATTTATAAAAGTTTGAAATACTATTGGAAAATACCAAATGAATTTGGTATTATGGCAGCATTTTTAGATCCAAACCATAAAAATCTTTCTTTTATTTATGATAATAGTATTAAGAGAAAATTTCATTCTACTCTAAGAATATGATATAACTAATTAAAATGAGATAAGTCAGCAAAATATTCCATCATCACCTACAACTATTACTTAAACAAATACTGTTCAACTGCTAGAAGTTCAACTCAAGTAGATCTTTACATAACTATATAGCAAGATGTGAACAAAAAGCAAAAGAAGTATTTCAGAGAACAGAAATCCCTACATCATCAATGGAGAATGAAATTACAAGTTATTTCTTATGCCTATTTCAAGGAAAATAAAAATCCATTAGATTGGTGGAGAGCAAAACATGAAATTTTTCCAATTCTCTCTTTAGTTGCACAAAAATACTTAGATATTCCTGCTACTTCTGTAGCTTCTGAGCGACTTTGATGCTGGAAATCATATTACATCAAAAAGAAATTCATTGGACCCTGGTCTATTGGGAAAAATGATATTTTTAAAGCGTAATACGTGAACTATGGATCATACTAATGTGTTTCCCCCAGATTTAGATGTGAAAAAGAGTAATTCAGAAGAATATTTATCTGAATGTGAATTTAAGGAATTATCTAAAATTATTTGTTATTTGTTAATATGAATTTAAATAAATAAATCCGATACAAACTTTAAATAAATTATAATTGAAAAATCTTCTTAAACTTACTGTATTAAAAAGTTTAATATAACAAATATAAATTAATTAAAAAATTGGTATTAGGCGCAAAAATAATTATAGCCATAATACCATTTAGATATAGATCGTTATGGATCAGATTAATAATAAAATTTTCATCCGGATTCCGGGTCAAACCGGATATTTTTCATCCGGTTTATAATCCGCAAAATCCAGATGTCCGAAAAAAAAATCCAGATCAATCCTGATCCGGATACGAGTCGAAGCACTAGTAGTATCCCCCGGCCAACTCAAATAATCAGACTACGTGTTATAAAGATACAATATTGGGTGTACATATATTGGGTGTTGAGTGCATATAAAAACTTGGCTGAATGTCTAATAGCATTTATTGGTTCAAAAACTGTATTTTTATAAAACACAATTACTTGACCATCATAAAATGATCCAGAAATATCATCAGGGATTTAACTGAAGGTGTTAAGGATAATTTCATTACACCTGTAGAAACTGCAACATCATCTCCAATGGAAACTTTATGTTTATCATCTGCAGAAATTAAACATGTCCATTGGCGGTATAGAATGCAAAATTCTCTAAGATATCGAAAAAGTGCTGCACAATAATGTGCATCATCACTATTCTTTTGAAGCAATCTACATTGTACCATTAAATCGGCTAGTACGATACATTAATCGCGTTGTAGTAGCATTTGTAGGATTAAATTGAAGTCTAATCCATTCTTCTGATGGAATATGAACGGTGAAAGGAAGAAGATCACCGTGGATAACCTTTATCTTTCTACTATAATTTCGTGAAGATCACGAACGGAAAGAGTCTAATGGCATGTACAGATAGTTCCATGTCTACGTTCATTTACTACAAGCAAATCTATTATTGAGTTTATCAATTATGTAAATTAGACAATTTTTTTTAATATTAAAAAAGCATTTGATAAATAATACAAAATTTTACCTGCTCATTGAAATAAGCTTCTAATTTATCCAAATACGTATTAAATTTTGTCCCGTTAAATCTATTATTAGTTCACAAATCAAATATAATAGTGGAATCTGCCAGAGTTAGCATTAATCGTAATCTTTCTTCTACATCACAGCTGATAGCAGTTGCAGTCACAGCAGCATTACCAGTGAGATTAAAGTGAAGCATTCGCAATACAGCTGGTGTGACTTACCAGATATAGGAATACTATAATAATAAACTATTATTATAAGATTATAAGATTATGCATTATATTTTAATATCAGTTGTATTGCTATCATTACAATACATTTTTACATTTGTCATGTAAAATAACGAGGCAATCCTTCATGAATCCTAGCAAGCATACGTGCTTTTAAAGTTACATTTGCTCATCACCAATTGTTGGAATTCTAATAGTTCCCAAATAATTTCCTTGATAATATCTGAAAAATAGCGAAATTGTTATTAATAATTTTATAAACAAATTATAATACATATAAATACTAACCTATATATGTCTATTGAAAATGTGAGCTGTAACTCTTTTATAAATAGGTTTTGTAATATCAAGCGGAAGATACTGCTGAATATTGACATAATTATAAAATGTTTTTTCTGATAAAAATTATTTAACTGGACATAGCCATAAGATTACCTTATTTACAATAGTACAGTGATTTTCAGGACAATAAGCACTCTTATCTTTATGATGATGCTGGGTCATGCTAACAGCTGTTGCAATTAGCTACTCAGCATATTTTTTTAAATTTTCAACGTTAAAACTGCAGGCATTACTTGATTGCTTGCCCATGATTGACTGATAGATAGCTCAAGAGAACTTGAAAGAAGTGAAAGTTTTTGTTGTGATAATGGATTCTTTTTATGATGACTGGTACGATAATATATACTTCACCATCTTGATAAGTTTTCAGCTGTGTAAAAAGTACTGGAAGTTGATATGAACGTGCATCCAATGTCGAAAGATGTGGAGTAATACGATTTAAAAATAGCTTGCAGATCGTATTATGCACACCACAACTTTTTGAGACTGAAAAAGCTCAATAATTAATTTTATTGAAAAGTTGGTCACAGCCATTATATTCTGTACAATATTAGTAAAGTAAAAGCTTGCATGAATTATCCATTAAAATATTAAAGGTATTTGGCTCATTTAGAGCTGAACCTGTCATTTCTGAATTTGTATTTTCAATATAGTGTCACCTAATTTGTTAAATATAATTTATTATGCTTTTTTTTAAAAAAATTTCAAAAGCCAAAAAAAAAAGTAAAAAAAATAAAGATATTTACGTCGAAGTTGGCGGGGTCCCCAAAAGACAATATTTTGTGGGTGAACATATTTTTCATTCCTACAAACAATTTGCTATTGGTTAGTATTCATTTCCATCTTTTAAATACAAGCATATATTTAAATATTATATAGCATTATTAATTTATAAATAAAAAGAAATTATGAAACACAGTTTTAATATCTTGTTGAAGTAATATTTAGCTTCGTTTTATTCAGTATAGGTATATTTGTATCAAAAAATATATATTTTTTTTTCGTTATTGAATACGTACCGTCGAATACTGGCCTTGCATTTTCCAGGGGCTCTTTCCCGGTATTGATTCACGAAACTTTCAAATATTTTCATATTTAATCGCGGAGGAACCTCAAGTGTGCATCATAATGTAAAAAATTGTTTTCCGGCATTGTAATTAAGTTTGTTCGAACTTTAATCGGTCTTCCTTCACGGCAAACACCTGGTCTTTTCACAAACGGTGTAATTTCCATGATTGATGAAGAGAATAAGATAATATACAAACAACTTGTGTTATAGACAACATTTCTATGTCTCCTTCTAACCCATTGTTAACTTCTTTCCAGTTTTCAGGTTTTTTTTGCATTTAACAAAAACTTGCACTTCTCGATCAATATATTTTCAAATGTAATTGCTTCAAAGAGGTTAGAAAATGATTATTAATAGGTTCCATGCTAACTACACGTTCAGAAAGTATACATTTGATACTTTGAGCATGTTTTATGAACTTCTTGATAAGAAATTAAGTCAAATGGTTGTTGTTAAAAAATCACGTGAAATTTGCGCAATAAATGCAATTAAGGCGCAATAAAAAATCATGTGCAATTTGCGCGAAATAAATCCTGATTTGCGCATATATTAATATGTTTTTATTACAAAATTTTTTTACAAGTTATAACTTATCCCAAATACCTAATATCCCAATCCAATCCCACGTCAATAGTTTGAAAATATTCTATTTATTCGTAAATTTTTAGTATTTTAACGAAAAAATAGCCCAACTTCAAGGAGAGATTGTTATTTATAAACAACTCTTGGAATATCGACGTGTAAGTAGAAAAAAAATTTTTTACGCATATTTATTGGATAAAATGATACATACAAATTCTGGATTCTGCGCCAGAGTATTTTTTTTAGAAATAGTTTCATGACCAAAAAAAAACAGGTTAAAATTCAAATTTGGATTTAATTATGGTAACATAACATGAGACGAAGTTGAAAATGGAAAATTCCGAAACAGTGGAATACTGATGTACGGTATGTGAAAAATGATTTTATGTCAGCACGACATGTGTAACAATGATGGATAAATTTTTATATAGACTTGAATTTCATTTTGTAAAAAGTTTTATACTGTATATTATTTGAATATGACTGGAAATAACAAAAATTGGCGCTCGGAAATACTAAATCCGTTATAAATAATTAAGCTTTTCATTCAGCCAAAAAAGGATCTATAAATGTATACCTCTTATACTTCATTATCATTCCTGTGAGACGACTAAGACGCATACAGAATTCGGTGTTTAACGATAAAAATATAATTTTTAATTCGTAAATTCTTTGTTTTACTTTTTTTAAATAATCTTTACTTAATTAATAAAATTCAATAATAGTACAATAAACATAATCAATGACTAGTACAACATTTGATATCTCCATGTTCAATCATTTGAATCATTTTGAATGATCTTTACTTAAGTTGTAAATATTATTATATTTGAAGATATTTCCAATATTTGATTTCGCCATGGATTTAAATTAAAAAATTTTGTTACCATCCGAACGTTTAATGCGACAAACATATGTTTGAATAACGTTAAATAGGGTAATCTTAAGAGGTTATCCCGTTTCCCGCGTTGACAGTAGCGCGAGACCTTTCTTCTAGTAGCTAATGTACAGTAACCTAAATAAATGCTCATGATATTTTAAACAAAGAAGAATTTTTTCATCAACGTGGCGTAGTTCACAGATTATCCTTTTTAAAAACTTCAGGTTTTGTGATATCATTCTAAAAGAATTAATTTATTATTTATTTTTTTTTTGTCATTCTTGCTTTAAGACGCACGAATCAAATTATTAAATGAGCTATCACGAACCTCATGTCTTTTTTTTTTACTAACTAATTTTGTTACTTAAAGAAGGAATTTCAACTCCGGATCATTAATTTTCGACGAGTAAGAATTGGTGTTACATATCAAAAAACTGAGCAGATAGTATAAATTTAAAAAAAAAAAAAAATGAGTCATAATGCACCTTTCACATTGTTCTTAGAATTTCAATAAGAAGTTTTTGTTTGTGATTTTAGTAAACAAAGAATTCGATAAAAGAAAAAAAATCTTAAAAAAATTAAGTAAAAATGATTTTATAAAAAATAGATAAATGATAAAGCAAGTAATTACGCAAACCAAAAAGCAGCCACTCAGGTTTGCATTGATGACTGCAGTATTTTGTCATAAGATCAAGTTCTTAAAAAGTAATATACGTATTTATCGTATTAGGTGAATTAATAATTAGAATAAGTTATTGTTGTTTCAATACTTTAATAAAAAAAAAATCTTTTTAAAATATGCTAATAAAAATAAATAAATTGTTATTGTTTCATTAATTAATAAAAAAATTATGTTAATATAATCGAATCGTATGGTTGTTAAATATATAAAAAGGCTCTGAAAATTTCTAACGAAATTGCAAAAAAAAATTTCATTTTTTTTTTTTTTTTACAAAACAAAATTAAATATCAAATACATTTCCAAAATTGCAAAATTTCGTAAAATCCAATACATGCACAATCATCAAAGAAATTCATTCTGTTCAAATTGCCCATATCAAGCTCTTACTACATACAGTGACGATAACGGGCAAATTTTGTCGAACTTTTAAACGTCTACTACTCAAAACTCTATGAAAATTACAATTTTAATAATTTTCATAAATTCGTTGGTTGAAGCATTTAATTTAATATTCTACATTAAATTAATAATTCTTTTTATTAAATGCTCCTTGAACAAATGTCGACATACGCTTGCTCATTAGTCGATACATCAAAGTCCTCAAAACAGAAAAGTGTCATTAACGTCCAGAAATTCCCAAAGACACTTCATTATGCTACGGCATATAGATTTGATGAAGTAATAAGAGCGTACGATCGACTAGTAGATTAATAAAAGAGTTGCTATTCGTATTGCCAAGTATAAATCACTGTTTATGCGATGCGAAGAGAAGACCTCTGCAACCTTCTTTACTAAGGTCACAGTTAGGTAAAACCGATTTACATATTAGAATAGATTGTATTATTTGATATAGATATTCTCTTATCAAGCAAATAGATTAAACCCTTTATTATCCTATCGTTTCATTTTAAACTTTTTCTGGAAAAATTAAAAAAATTAGGAGGGTTTAGAGATGATAATTTACCGAATAACTGAATGTAATTTGGTATAAGCGTATAGCTTCTTCAAATTATGAAAATAACTGAAGCAAAAACTGTATAGATTATTTCCGAGCTCAAAGAAATACGTAGGAAATTTTGAGATGTAAAATTCAAAGAAATTAGTTCCATTAACAATCTTTAATTTTTGTTTATTCATTCATGACTTAAAATTTAATAAATCTAAAATAATTAAAAAAATTTTTAATTCATCCATAACTTAAAATTTAATTTTTAATGTTTTTATTTTATTTTATTTTTCTTTTGTTCTAGGTAAATGATCATTTTGCATAAAAATAAATATCTCACAGATCTACATACAATGAACGTCCTAGTTACGCCGAATATATTGTTTAAAGTATGTGGCGCATTTTTTTAAAAAATCGCGTTTAATTCAAATTTTTCAGCCAAAACTTCGTTTGTCGTTCTAAGTAAAATTGCAGAGCAGGCAAAATTACACCATTATACATAAGTTTATTAATTTTTTTTTTTTGAAAAGAAAAGATTTTTGTAAAAAACTTGCTGTGCCACATTTGTCGATCATCTCCATAAAGCATAGGCACTTTTTTTTATAATTAAAATAAATGAGAATTTATTAACTAAAAGAAAAAAATTGCATAACTCAATAGTTTATCAATATATAAAGTAAAAAAAAAGTGAAACATTTTCTCTTTAATTTTCTTTCTTTTCTTTATACATTTTCTTTTTATATATCATTCAAGTTATAATGTTGGACATATTAGCTTTATATAATATTTAAAAACACATTCAAACTATAATAGAAAGAGAATTCAACTTAATGATACATAAATTATAATGTTACATATTTAATAGAAATTTAAAAATTGATAAAGGGATTTTAAAATTGATAACTTGATTAAACATATTCAATAAACATGAAATTTAGTTTTAATTTAACCTTTTAAAATATAACTTTATAAAATATACTTCTAAAAAAAAGTTACTTTTTATAATATATTTCATTAGGCAACACAAAGTGGTAAAAATGGTTTTTATAGCCCGGCTGGGTCAGTTTGGTAAGTCTTAAAAAAAAATTTTTTTATATTATTATTATGCTGGGTAAGAATTTTTTAAAAATTGATAAAAAATTTCACATATAAAATTTTTGAAAAAAAAATTAAAAGCTGGGTTGGCGGGTTATTAAAATTTTTATATTATAAAAATCATAAAATCAAGTTTGTATGGCCTTATAGATGAAAAGTCCATTTTGAAATATAAGATGATACTATTATTAGAATATAAATCACTATAAAAAAAAAATAAATAAGAAAAATTTACTTAAATATATTTTTAAATAAGTTTAAATACTCATTTTATTAACAAATAAGTGTTAATAATTTAATTAATTTAGTGATGCTTATATGATTAGTATTGCTAAGTACAAGTTAAATTAAAATAGACCAAACTAGACTAAAAGGTCAATTTAATTTAAATCATAGTAAGCATATATAGTAGTTTTTCTATTTTATATACATTTTATATACAAGCAGTAGTTATCTTTTTTATTATTTGAAAGTTTAATATTCTATAAGAAAAAAAATACATTATTCAATAGAAATATTTAAGAAATCATAATTAATAGTTTTAAGTGTAAATTATTAAATTATAACAGATTAAATTATGAATTAATAAATTATTTAGTTAAAATTTATTTGTATTTATTTTTAAATAATTATTATTTTTAAATTTTTTTTTTGTTAAATTATAATGAATTTTTTTTTTTTTTTAATAAACTAACTATAATATTTTCCTTTATTTTTTAGGATGTATTTATTATTTTCAGGTTGAAAAAGCAAATATTATAATAGAAATTTTGAAAGAATTATTATTTTTAATATGATATTTGATTTTTTTTTTATTTGAAAACAGTTTGATCTTTAACGAATGTCACACTTAGCTGATTAAATGTCATGTGACCTAAATTTTTAATTTTGCCAATCGGTGGATATAGTTTAATTATAAATATAAAATAAGTTTTTCTCAAATAACTTTATGTTTTATTTATAAAAAGTAATATTAATAAATAATGAAAATATATATAATATTATAATCATCTAATTATTTTTAACTTTATTTTCATTATATGAATTTATTTCAGTTTTAATCTCCTATATTTTAATTATTTAAAACAAAGTAAAAAATATTATATTTCTATTTTCTAATACAGTACTATTATTTTATTTAAACCATACTTCTATATTAATATTTTATGTATTTTATTTTTTTTTTTATAATTGCTAATATATCATCTTTATTTTTTAATAACTTTTTAACTTTATTTTTAAAATCTTTATTATTATTACTACTATTTAGTTCTTCTATTTTTAATTCAATTTTTTTTTAGCTTTTGCAAGTATTAATGTTTTTGTTAAATTTTTAAATCCTTTTTTATTTATACTTATAATAGGATTCCAAAATCTTTCATATAACTTACATTAGAGTTTGCATAGAATTTATATATTAATTCTGGTATATTTCAAAAGTATTTTCAAAATTTTTAACTTGTATATTCCTTGTATTTAAGTTAAGCAATCCAGTAATTGGATTTTAATAAATTTAAAATCCAATAGTAGTAAATTGTATTTTAGCATAAATTTTAACTGAATTATTGCTAAAAATGCATTTTACTATACATTTCTTTTGAGTTATTTGAGAGATGTTTGGATTCTTTTACAATATTTTTTAATAATCCTTTTCTTTATTATTTCATCTTTTAAGAACCTATATGCTATTGATTTAATAATTGTACTTTTTGTCACTTATTTATCTTTATCTTTCAATATATTAAGATTCTATTTATTTTTTTTATACACTTCAATTAACTTTTTACAAATATATTTATTTAAAATTATATTTGAAATTATACAAATAATTTAAATTTTTATATGCAATTTTTTACAAAAGTAAAAAAAAATATTTTATAAAAAATAATTAAATAAATAAATTATATAGAAATTAAGAAATATACAAAGCATATAATTTTAACCTTTAAAAAATATAAGAAATATGTTTAATATTCATATACTAGGAAATGTGAGTCCGGAGCAAAAATTTACATGATCTGCAAATGATCAGGAAATTTTATGGATTTTGGTTGGTTATAGAATAGTATTTACTAAATATTCAAATCGTTGTACTCATTATCATTAATTATAAAAATTTAAATAAATAAAAGTTATTTTATTACATCTTTACTGCAAATTGTGTAAATTCTTTTGCTATTTGTATAATGATTGAACATGTGGGTAAGCTGTAAAAGGATAAATTTTTTCTAAAGTAATAAATAAAACGCGCGTCTTTTGCTAAGGTAAAATTAATCATGTGTGCAGGATGTAAAAGGATAAAGTAATTAAAAATCGCGCATATTAAATAGAGTAAAACGCGATGAGACGAAACGATCAGATTTCGCGACGCGATTCTCAAAGACGCGAAAAAACGAAGTAAAACTAAAGATGAATAGTCAATCCACAGCGTTTCTGAGCGTGATATCTCAGCTCAAGAGACAGATCATCTTCTTCTCGGCATCCCTTTATACCATTCAAGTCGAACATTTATTACATTAAACCTTAACAAAGAAGCACCACGGTGGCTTCGTGGTACAGGAAGTATGGAAGAAGTTGAAGGAACAAGCTTGGGCGATGAATAGACCTGCAGAATTCTAACGGTCATTGGAAGAAATGGAAAAAGGACCTCAGTGAGAGGAATTCTGCCGAGTAAAGGTCCTCCGTTTCATCGAAGAGATTAAAAAGACCCGAGTGACTTGCTTGGACCGGCTGTAGATAATGAAGAAGAAATTGCTGAGGAAGAAGAACTAATGGAAGAAGAAAACGAAGACGATCGGGACGGATACAGACTCGATTAGATGATTCTCGCGGAGATGGAACCAAATGCAACCATAGAGTGTTCATCTGACCTGGGAACCCGCGATATGGATCGAAACCGTGATTGGGTTAATGATGGCAAACAATATTATGATGATTCGGATCTCGCAGATGCTAATAATTTTTTGCAACGGGCAACTGGAGATGAGCGGGATAACGAAGAAAATGAAAATCGTTGTGTGGGCATTGTGAATTATGATAGCCTGAATGAAAACAGTAAAATTGCATTATCACGACATGCTTACAAACCCCCAGACCGAACCACTAAGAACAATAATCATGGGAACAGCGGAACAGGAAAATCATACCTTATCATGGCAATCCGAAACATGCTTCACGAAATGGCAGGCAACGAGACTAAGACTCCACTACTTGTACTTGCACCAACGGGAGTTGTCGGCCTTCAATATCAGAGGGAGGACAGTTCACTCTGCATTAGCTATACCAATATGTAATAGCAACAATAATCTAGACATAAGTGGGGGACGATTAAAACGGTTACAGCAAAGGTTAGAAGGGATGAAATATATCATTATAGACGAAAAAAGTATGATCGGACACAGGATGCTCGCTCTGTTCGACTGCGTCAAGCTTTTCCAGAGCACAACAACGAACCTTTCGGTGGGCGATCGATTATTTTGTTTGGGGACTTTGGTCAGCTTCCACCCGTGCTCGATCTTCCCATGTATGCTAGCATTAAAAGAGATGCATTGTCCAATGATGGTTTTGCAGCTTACAAGCAATTTCGGTAAGTATACAAGCTCGAAGCAATTCAACGGCAATCTGGAGATTCCATAGAACAACAAAAATTTAGGGAAATTCTCTCAAGGATGCGCGATGGAGAATCCACTATAGAAGACCTGGGAAATATTTGTCTCGAGAATTGAAGCAGAGAAGAACGCAACCGATTCTCAGATGCTATATACTGCCAAGATGTATTGACGTTGGCGCATTTATTATGGAAAGCTAAGATCCAGTAGCTAAGGTACTTGCTGTACGTTCTGGTGGCAGGGAGGCAAAAAACGCCGATTCTGATACGGCAAAGGGACTCAAAGCTCAGCTGCTGTTAGCCAGAGGGCACGTATCATGCTAATAGCAAATCTGTGGACAGCAGCTGGGTTAGTTAACGGCTCAATGGACATCATTTTTAATAACCAAGGACCACCATACCTTCCAACAGTAGTTTTTATTAGCTTCAATAACTACGAAGGGTCAACTATTACTGCTTTGGACGGGACTGAAGTTGTCCCGATCGTGCCAATCCGACGTACTTGGGAGAGTAAAAATGGAGTGTGTGCTCACGATTGCAACTTCCAATTTGCCTTGCTTGGGCCATCACTATGCACAAAGTAAGGGACTCACTTTACCAAAAGCTAAATAGATCTTGGAACGAAAGAGTTTGCTGCAGGTCTTTCTTTTGTAGCAGTATCTCGGGTGTGCTTTAGAGGACCTTCTCTTTAGTCCCTTCAGTTTTGAAAGACTTGAAAGACTCAAACGAATCAAATTTTGTAAACTGTCATAAGAGTAGAGGTATATTGTTGAAAAAATAATGTTGTTTTGGCATTTTTTTTTATAGCATTTATTGCATTTATTATAAGCATTTATTGTACGCGACCGATAATCTGATCTAGTTGCTTTGGGCACGGTTTCTATATAAATAAATTTCACGACGTGATCGCGGGTGCGTTTTTCTATTTTAACTTGTTTATATTTTTTATATTTCAATTTCATTGACGTGACGCGACTGACGTGCAAAACATATATATATAGCCCCTTCCGCCCCTTCCGGACAATAATTTTGTTTTCTCGTAAAACATCTATACTCGAACTATCTCTTGTTTTTATCCATAAAACCATTTTTTTTATTTTTCTATTTTTCTACTTTTTATAAACTATAAATATATAAATATGGACTCTTCCCTGCAATTGTCTACTCAAGCTCAAGGTCGAGGTCGAACTTCTACATCTACACAGGAAGAGGAACTTCAACTGCTTACAACAACGGGGCGGCCTTTAAACGCGTATGTTACCTTAATTACTCAAGAAGAGGAGGAAATCCAATTAATTACAACACCGGGGCAACCTTTAAACGCGTATGTGACCTTAATAACGACTCAAGAAGAAGAGGAACTTCAAATAATTGCAACGGAAGAGGAAATTCAAATACTTACGACACCGGGGCGACCTTTAAACACGTATGTTACTTCAATATTTTGAGTGAATTACTTTCGGATTTAATAAATTTTATTAATTAATTAGAAATAAAGTCGACTTTTCCAAGTATGTTGAGCAACATACTTACGTATTTAATGATGTCTACAACGCTAATGCTAACAACGAAGAGGTAAAAATAGTCTAGGATAATGTTTATATTAGAGTATATGAGATGTTTTATTTATTTTTGTAAAATATGCTAGGTTTATAAACGAACAGCTATACCATTGGTCACCCACGGTGGAAAAGCAACATGTTTTGCATCGTATCCTTTGATTTTATACAATTTCAATTCTTTTCATTCTTTTCATAAATCCGTATTGAATATTTAATTCCTTAACCAAGAACTTTTCTCTTTTTGTTAATTAGTGGACGAACAGGTATTAATGCACTACGTTATATTATTAAATGATACAATGGTATGGTATATATTGATGAAATTTTTTTTATCTTATTTTGGTTTTTAGGAAGTAGCAAGGCATTCATGCTAGACCAGAGACATGGTAAGTATGGTATTAAGAAAATAAAATTAGAAATTCTACATTTAGTAATTTGATGATATTTCCTTTTTTTTTAGGTCTTTATATCTATGCAGGTCAAGAGATTTTTACATTATTACAGGACCGAAGGTTTAATCAATTAGCGTCGTATATAGGATTTTATGAGGCGTATCAAGGACAACTATTCGATATAATGAACCAGCGAAAGAAGATATTCCCTCAAGATGACGGATCGGATGTTATATTCGCAGAATTACGAGAATTTAAAATTGATAATAGTCTGTTGGAATGCGTCTGTGCGACATGTCTAGCGCAACATCCTCTCGATTTATGCAAGCTACATGTTATTCAAATTTGTGCATTGGGTGACCTCGAATTCGATTTTGTATTTTAAAATCAATCAATTTTTTTTTCCTTACATATTATCATACAAGTTATAATAAAATTAATATAATTTTCCAATCAAAAAGATTTTTTTTATTATATTAAGAAAAGGAAATTTGTGATATTGAAGCTGCCCGTTTTACATATTGATTCTTGTGAAGGTTAGAACTTCGATCTCCTCGTCAGCTTTCATATTTTTGAACCAACAAGTTCGATTTGGCAATTAAACTATAATTAAACCCATTCTTAATACAACTCCATATTTTTTCTGCTAGATTGACGATATTACTTCCGCCAATGTATTGGAATATTTTCTCATCACAAGTGTCAACCGTTCCTTGAAGCTTAAATTGAACATTACTATTTAGAGCACTGCGCAAAATATACCGAAGGATACCTCAGCATTTCATATACAACTGCCTAACCGCTTCTTCATTAAGATTACCGAAAATATTTTGCCTACAGTAATCAATTTCTTCCCAAGACCATACCAGATTGGCCAGATTGACTATATTGATATCAGATTGTTCATACTCGCGTGACACGAATAAACCTCTTAGAATGAACGAAAATCTCAAAACGATATCAAAAAGATCCTTCCTCTACAACAAAGCCAGGATTGTCAAGATCGAATAAATGATAGAATGGTGATATAACAATTTGATCAACCATTAAGGCGTAAAATTACCCTATAAAATTTGTGAAGAAATAGCCACCTAAATCATTGTTGCATATTTGCATATTTGTAGAATCCTTCACCCAATATAATACTGTAATAAACCAATTTTTACTTAGTTGCTGATCTGGGGTTTTTATCTTTGAAAAAAAAAAGAATTTTCTGGCTAAATTTATTTTAAAATAATAAATCAAATTTTTTTTTAAAAACCTTTTAATATTTTTCGAGTGTGATCGAATATTATAATTCAATATTAATTAATATAACTACGGCCAAGACACTCTTCCACATCAAATGCAGGGATATCCTTTCCAATGCATTATATCATGTCAATGATCGTAGAGTCTGGCTTCCATGCAGGAAACTGAGCGTTCAGGCGGTTCGCGAAAAGGTCTATCCTGAATTCCCCATATAACCGGATTCAGTTTCCAATTGTTTCTTGTCGAATGCTTGGTTTGCTGAGGTGTTCAAAGATTCCTGAAACATGTTCCGCTTGTAATTGAAGTTTGAACAATAATACTAAAACGGGAGTGGTCTTGAAAATAAGAACCCAGAGATTAAAATCTTCGGATTGATCTCTAACCATGGAAGATCTCGAGATCTCAGGAGATGATTTGGAAGAAATTTTCTCTTGATAAAAATTTGTTCCATATCCTCCATAATCAGAAATAGTTTTATGAAAACTCAAGTTAAACGTTCTTACGACAACATTAGAAATACCGGATCTACTCTGTAAGTTTGTTAATTTTTAGTTTCTGAATCTAACTCCTTCTAATAGAATTCCACATCTGAACAATTAAATTATCTCTTTATTTATTATACCCTAAAAAGTAAATATTAATTTAATAAATGAGAAAAATTCTGTTCTACTTAAATTATAAAAAAAAAAATAATCTGGGACATACTATGCGAGTTTGAAGACAAATAAAATAAAAAAAGTCAAACAAACGATATACCTTTGCCCAAAATTTAGTTGGTACTCGTTCTTGTTGAAAATAAATTGTTGTATGTATACTTTGAGTGAATGTTCCGAACTCTCGATCTTTAGTACTTTATTCCTTGAAAACAGCGATAATGACAAAAATAGTGGTTTCTTTAATGCTTGTAGTAGGTTGTATGAAGCATGAATTCAAGAATTAAACTAATATCTTTAAGAATGGACAAGGTAGATCAGAAGAAAGGCTTAATTTATCAGAATTGTATGCGCAAGTGTAGTCATCGCATTATTTTGGATACCATTGGATGATCGATCCTTGGATAATCTTTTAATATACGTACCTAGTACAATGAAATTTTCGCTTAAAAAAATTTTTTATAATTTACGAAAACGCAAGAAAAATAAAAATAAAAAAAGTAAATTCTCGGAGGTCAAATTTGACATTTAAATATATTGTATTTTCATGTACGGGAATTTTTAAAACTTTACTGCAACACTTTGGAGTATTAATGCTAATTAATATTTTTTTATTTTGCTTTTAGAGACTGGAGCGATTTGGATAATACGTGTTATCCGTATTACCGTGCTATACATGGATACAAAATATCCGTTCAATTTTTTCTTTAACCAGACTTAATTTTTACATGGATTACGGAAATTGAATTTAGATTATGATGGATACATTTCTATGAATAACTTGGATATACGGATCTAAACCCTACTTTAAGACCTTATTGTATGTAATTTCCAATTTTTAGTCCATTTCATCTTAGAGGATGGCCTATACTGGGAGCTTCCGCAAATGATACTAGGAAAAAAGAACAACCCCTTATTTCAGAAGCAGTACTATGCATAGATACATATGATAGTAGCTTTCTGATAGATATGCTATGATTTCGATGGCAATATTGTCAAGGCCCAACCACAACTAAATCTCTGTATCCTTTCACTATGTGAATGTTTACTTTTAACCAGATTCCATTTATATTTTTAAGAAAGTAGGAATAGGTCAAATTTACCTCTTCTTTCTTTGCCCCCTTTACCTTTTTTTCTACTCCTTCCTTTACTTTCATCATTCCATTTTTTACCCTTCGATCAAGATAATATCTTATTTAATTCATATACCAAAAACGCATCAAAACTATTAAAGGCTATATATAGAAAAGGAGGAGGGAAATAATTCATAACATATCAAAGAAAATGCAAAACCTTAAGAACGCTTAATTACGATGCGTACTTTCTCAGAAACTTCAAAGGAGGCAATAGAGAATATGAAGCGCTAAAAGCAATAATAGAGCAAGTACAACTACACAGGGTTTAGACGCGCTTATGGATGGTCTGCTTCACGTTTTTATTGGAGTTCATGAGAATATGGTTTTTTTTATAAAAAAAAAATGGATGGTATTTTAAAGTCTGCCACCGCATCGCTCGGTAAGAAATGGCACTAACTTTAAAAAATGATGGCATATTATTATATTTAATTTATTTATCCATTTACTTATTTTTAAAAATTTAATTTATTAATAAACATCGTTTGTTCTTTTTCTTGGATACTGATGCAGTTATTTTTACAATGAGCCACCAGATTGTTACAAAATACCTTCAGGAAAATGGTAATGGCGCTTAAGGAGGATAAAGCCAACGAAACTATTGAACTTTGATCTGCGTTCATAGGATTTTTCGATTTATGACATCAAATAAAAAAGATTGGAATTCTTGGCGTCGGAAGGTGTACTAGAAACACGATCTGGCAGATATGCGGTTACAAAAGCGCCGATTGCCTTTAACTTGAAAATTTTCTAAGACTATACTGTTTATGTGGATTGCATGTAGCGTTACTATTTACATAGGAAAAATGTAAAGTCACAGGAATATCAAGGGTTACCAACTTAGTGAAAGAGAAAGTAAACATTCATACGCGCTAAGAAAGGAAGCAGTTCTCTCAGGAATTAAGATCTCCTAGATAATAGATGAAATATCAATTACAAATACTTCGAACCTAAAGTCATGAAACAAACAAAGCCATTAGAGCAACTAATTGTTTAAAACTTACCAATTAAATAAATGAATTAGAAAACATCTGGTGCAACAGCGCACCAAAGAAAAGGGTAAAGATATAACAACGTGACAGATCATTAGCTTAAGATTGGCCACAACATTATTTTACCACTCCGGTGAGAAATTAATACGAGATGATGAAGGTAGAAGAAAATGTTAAACCATATCATTATTATCTTTAATTGTATATAGATCTGAGCGAGAAGAGGATGAGTGTTAAAAAGTAACCAAAAATATGGGAAGGTTATTATTTAGCAAGGAATATAAATAGGACAAATTGCGCATTAGTGGATTAAAAGAGGATGAAATTTTGAGTGTTCTTCATGGAAGTTTTCATACCAGATGTTATTTTTCTTCCGAAATCATTGAAAATAATCTTCTGATTATCGGAGAAGATCAGAAACTTAAATTAAAAGTTTATTGATATTTTAGAGGATAACTTATTAGAAATAGAGAATAACAACATACGAAGAAATTGAATAAAAGGCAGGTAGACAAGATGATGACTTTCACTCGTCAGAATCCGTCCATCATATTGTAGAGCTGAAAATAAATAGCTAAGGATATTATATAGCAAAGGATATTATATAGCAACTTTGCACATGCGTTATTGAACCCACTCAACCACATAATCGGATCTTGATTTCCGTCATAAAATGTCAGTACAGGAGTAGCCTGAATCCCTTAGTTGAGAATCGCATTATTATTCGCTGCTACAGTTGCATTGTGATTGTTCAAAGCGTTATTGACATTCTGCATATTGTCTCCCCCAGCTCCTAATGCACTGGTTAAACTCTTGGTAATAAAGCAGATCATAACAACATCTCCTAATGTGGAAAATTAAGAAAAATTAACTAGCAACTGTGTGTCCGAATCTGACTGATTTTCCATTGTTGGTTCTCGTTTGTTAGAGAACTAGCAACCGTGTCTGACTGATTTTCAGTGGTTGTTTCTGCGTTCGTAAGAGAACTAGCAACCGTCTGACTTGTTGGTTCTTCGTTTGTTAGAAAACTAGCAACCGTGTGTCCGATTAATTATCGTGGTTGTTTCTGCGTTCGTAAGAGAACTAGCAACCGTGTGTTATTAGACATAAACAAAAGAATGCATGGATCAGTTGGATCACAAGAGATTGGTTCTCGTGATAAGTTAGAAAAATTATGCTACAAACTTCACTTTCAAGTTTAATATATCCACAACATTTGGAGATTAATATTGGTATTTAATTGAAAATGAATGGTTGAGTGTCCCTCTTTTACCCTTTTTGTCATAAACTCAAACTATCTGATAATTCGGATCAATTCTTTCACTTTCCCTCCCCCTCCCCCTCCCCTCGTCTATCCCTTTTTCATTTTCAAAGCGGTTTTGACCGTTTTTTGACGTATCAGCTTTTTTGAGGTTTAAGTTAAGTAATGTAATCAGTAACAATGATAAATTGAAACAAATGTATAAAAGTTATAATTTACTATACTAGTAAATTCGCTGTAACTTTTGTACATTCGATACAATAGCGGTAGAAGGGAAGAATAAAGATTATAATATACAACAGGGGACATCCTGTGAAAGTTGAAAAAACGTTCCTAAAACAACAAAAGTTACAAAGTTAGATCGCATGTTATGTAACAAGTTGCAAAAAGTAGAAACAGTATTATATGAAATAATTTCAAAAGGGGTAAATTTCCAAGAATACCAATGCAAGACTACATGAATTTTTTTACTCATATTACACCAGTTTGAACTAAAGGTATGGCGCAACTTTCAATCGAAAGAGAAGTTAAGAATTAGTAAAAACTATTGGAAAATGAAATTAACAATACACGAATATCACTTCTCCACGCCATAATTTTTTTTATAATTTTAGTAAATATAAGAATGTAAGAGCATAGATAATCCTGTTCGTGTTGTGTAATTTTTGAAATAATAATGTGGATTAGTTATTCAAATAATTTGAATTTTACATCTTATTTAATAGACATCCGGAATATTTTTATACAGGTAAGTTATTAATGTGACAACAATCTCATTCAACAATTTATGTAATAATATATGGAGATACATATATAAAATAATTTTCTTTTATGTGGTATTGTTTAGTAATTATTTAAAATTTCGATCATAAAAATCATGTGACATGCAAAACGGGTATATTTTTATTTTTATTTTACCAGTATACATATAATTATTGAAAAAGAAATAAAAAAAATAAACTAAATTAAAACCATTTCTATAATATAAACCCGCCTAAGTAGCCGTATTTAAGTGCCGCTGTCATATATAAAATCTAAAACGGTATAAAAGTATAGTATATTGAGACCAAGGGTGACCTGCCGATCCCATGGTTCCTCCCTGTATGATAGTGGTCGTCATTTTAAAATCGAATAAATCGTATCTGCTTCTTTTCTTCACAATTGTAACTAAGTAATAGAATTTTCTTTATTACAATTGAATGACCTTTGCAATACAATTTAGTAGTATAAAGGACTAGATTTTTACTGACGGGACTCTTTAATTTTAAAGGTTCAGGCATTTGTATGTTAGTGATTTCAATATGTCCATTCAAGGAGAATGAATCAATGTGCATAGTGATTGTTATTATAAAAATATTCATTTTTGACAGAATTAATGAAAAATTATTTGTTATATAAGGACAATGATTATTTGTGAGAAATAAAGAAATTTTTTTTTTTAATATTTAATTGTCTGATAAAAATAAATTCAAGTAAAAAGCTTCAAATCATTGTCATTTTATAGATGTTTCTCGAATTAGTGTAATATTAAAATGTTTTCTTCTCCATATTTTTATCAAATGATTTATAAAATATTAAAAAAAGTAAAGTTTCAACGTAAGTATATTTGTTTCAATTGTAAACTTGGTAGAACAATATTTGTATGTACCTTTTTTTTTAATTATTTTGGCTGACAAAAGAAATGATTGGAGCAATGAAACATTATTTGGTTGACAAAAGAGTGGCTGGAACAATGAAACATTATTTGGCTGACAAAAGAGTGATTGATGGCATCAATGAAACAGAAAACATTGTTAGAGAATTAGGTTTAACATATATGAAAAATATTTTTAATTTAATGAAAAATATACAAATCGATTATTGAAGTGAACTTCATCGGTTACGATCTAAATTTCTTTTGATATATTCGCTTTAAATTTTTTTAAATTGTTAATTGTTAATTATCATTATTATTTAATCTTAAAATCGAACGAATTTTATCATATAATAAATCGGATTCTGCTCCGGAATATATTAATTATACTGGTTGAATTTCATTATGATTTGATTGGATCAGATTTATTAAAAAGATCAAATTATATTTGTTACGTGACTAAAAATAAATCGTTACAAAAATCGGATTTGGATTCAATGGCACAATTTGAAACAATTAGAGTAGATGATTTACAAATTTGGGAACAACGGTATGTAACACAATTAGGGACGCGCTACGATTTTATAATTAAAATATATTTAAACTTATTAATCATAATTAATAAAATTGATTGTTTGTTTATTAAGAACAATATTTAAAAATATATTAAATATACTTTAATCCTTATATAGTATTAATATTTATAAAAATCCATATATAAAATTATTTGAAATATGTCTGGAAAAAAAAAAAAAAAAAAAAAAAAAAAAAATAGAATTGGCGATCGGATTTACCGATCCGATAACGAATGAATTAAACTTCATTCTAAGCTAAAAAAGGATTTATAAATGCTTGCTTCGCCATTGTCATCTGTGGAACGAAATTCTTTAATGTTTCATGATAAAAAAATGTTCCATTTTGTTAAAATTCATTTGTTTTTCTTTTTCAGAAATTCTATTATTTAATTTTTAGAAATTCATATATATTTTCTTGAATATCAATAATTATATTTTGGTGTAATAAGCAAAGATTTCAAACTTGATAACGCGCATAAATTATTTTAATTATATACAAACAAATTATAAACAAATCATTTTTAATGGCAATATGTATTACGTAACATGAAAATAATAGATACAATATTAAAAATTTTATTATCATTATTCAAGTTTAAAACGTTCCCCATTTTTCTATTATTATTTCTTACGGATATACGGAATTTACGGATAAATATTTCTAATTGATTATTATTTTAATAATAAGACAATAGTAAACTAATTTAATTAAATTTCTTAATTTAAAACGTGTAAAGGCTCAATGTGGATAAATGTTTCATACATATTCCGTCGAAAATCTAAAAAAGAATAAAAAATATTCCGTTCAACATTTGTGATACAATATGAAATAATATTCTGACTGTCTGACATTTGATTACCCGCACTCCTGTATTAAATTTAACCGTTTTTGGATACAATTAAAATTTTTTTTTAGGAATTAATTATACCAATTAATATGCAATGCATCAAACGAAGGATGATAAAAAAAAACATATATAAAGAGTTCACGTAAATATTGAAGCAAGAAATAAAAATCATAAAATATCTTTAATATATTAAAACCCTGTTGACACTTTTAAAAATGAAATCAAAAAATAAGCTTCGGCTATTTTTATTATACTCAATATTTAAAAAACAATTTATTTTATTACATATTATTATTATGAAGAGACTATCGTGGATTTCTAGTCTCGATGAAGATTCTTCATCGTCAACCATTCTGAACAAGTGCAATACTGTACATGGTACAAGAATATTGTTTACAAATTATCCGAATTTGAATAACAATTCTTCATCATCGGCAATTCAACAATTTAATGAAGAATTCTTTATCGTTCAACAAATTCAACAACAATTCTTCATCGTCGACAATTCAACTACAAGAATATTGTTTGCAAATTGTTTGCAAATTGTCTACAAATAATCTGCTCCAAAATTTAAATAATAATTCTTTATCGTCAGCAGCAATTCAACAAATTGATGAAGAATTCTTCATCATCGGCAATTCTGCAATTTGATGAAGAATTCTTCATCGTCTCCCTATTATGCTGTATATGACTCTACGAAGGCGCTCCTAGTAATATTCCAATTGAAGCTTTAACAACTGAAGTTCGTTTCATTCGGATTTATTTCGATATTCGAATCGGATATGGCCATCGTGGACATAAAACAACATTATATAATTATCAGTTAAAGATAAAAGGCCAATATTAATGGGGCAAACTGCTTCCGCAGGAAGAGTATAATTAAGATCTATATAATTGGTTTGCATCTCAAAATGTATCTCTCCAAGATATATCATCCCAAGATATATCATTCATTTATGAAGAACCAATTAATGGGTTAAAACTTTATACTACTTTAGCCATTGTTGATTATATGATGATTTGGATGGCCTTTGAAGATGAAGATCCAGAATGCATGTTACCTTATTTTCATCTACGAATAATAAATAAAAGAACAGGAGACATTTTGAGATAATCGCGATGATATGTTTTGAGATGAGACGATGGATGTTGAACGAATGAAGATTCTTCATCGTCAACGATGTATAAGATGAAGATTCTTCATCGTCAACGATAATATACGATGAAGATTCTTCATCATCAACACTGTTCATTCACAAATTTCCGATTATTTTCAAGAAACGATATTAAACTCTACGAAAGCTTCCTTTAATAGTATTCCAATTGAAGGATGGTGATATTTTAAGAAGATGGATGTGGTGGATGTAAAGGAACTTAAGCCGTAATGTTATAACTAACGCTTTCGGCCAAATCCACTACTGAGAATAGTTCAAAAAAGTTCTATCTAGATGAATTTAAACGAGTTTTTTTTGAAAAAACAATTAAATTTATTTATGAAACTAATATTAAAACGGCCGATGTGGGACTACCATTATTATGGGAAAATCCATTTTCAATTTCCGCCAATAATCTACTAGTTCTAAAATATATGATTCAAATGATCGCAACTATTTCTTTAAGTTTATCTCATTTCTCATTTTTCTTCTTTGTTCAAAGAATTTATTTATGTCCAATATAATTATCTATCACCTTTGTCATCACCAATACATTAATTATTATCTAATAATAAAAGTAATGCTTCCATCTAATTTATATAATTCATATAATTTAACTAATTCATTTAATTCATTTAGTGAATGAAAACTATAAAAATGATCATTTATCAGAATTTTATCCAGAAAATTTTTTATAGAGATGTTGAATAAATAAATTTGTTGTAAACTGTTAATTCCTTGTCTTATTTCTGAAATTACCATTAAAATCCTTAATTGTAAATTCTAAATGAAAATATATGAAATCTAAATGTTGTTCATCATTTTGCAAAAGAAGGATTACTGGTTTTTACAGTTGCCCTTTGACTTCTCAGCCCGGTAATGAAGTCTTCTTTACTGATAAATTTGTCTTCAGTCTTTGATTTGTATTCCATTTCCAAATACTTCAGTCATTGCAGAATCATAAATTGCCTTCATAAGATCCTTTTCATTGTTAAAATAAAATCATAATAGATTCTTTGACATGATTTATATCCTTTAAGGACGTTTCGGTGTTGAGTACTTGTTGTTAAAAGTTTTTCTTTCATATTTTGTAAAGAAAAAATATCGCACTAAAGGAGTAAATAGAAAAGCATAAAAAATCTTGAATAAATGCTAAGTAAAGTGCTTCTGAAAATTTCTTATATAAAAATTTAGGAGGAAGAAATCACGAACGGTCTTCCGTATGGTCGGATGCATATTGTCGTTATATATCTAAAAAAAAAAAATCAAGCCATAGGGTCAATTTTAAGTTATCATTGTAAATCAGAAATGCGCATTTTTTAACGGAATTAATTTAACCGAAAGGAAATTTGATAAAAAGTGGGAAAATTAATTTCAGAAAGTAGTTATAATAATTATAATAAGCCATTGGAATAATAAGCCACTGAAATCCAAAATACTAATTTAATATTGACCAAATAAATTGTTGCCACAAAAATTACTTTTAAAAGTTTAACTAAAATTTAACCAAACCTTATCATAAGTTGACGTAAATAAAGTAATAATTGTCGTCGAATGTTGCGTCTGAAAAATTTTGTAACTGTGGCTTGGCTTTAATGAAAACAATTCCGTATTTTCCGCAAAAGAATTTGATAACGGATGAAAATGTAGTGTATTCCCTATCTTTATTCCTTTTACAGGCTGAAAAGCACCACTTTCGAAGATCCTATTTGTTTATGGAAAACGGATATGTACTCATGAATAAAAGGGCTAGTCTTATATTATAAAAGTATACCTACACGGTTTCGTTGCATCCGGAACCAGGAATTTTTATCAATCAGTTTTTGCCGTAAATGTAGAACAAGATGAAAAAAAAAAAAATCTTATTTGAAATTAAAATATTTTTTTTTCTTTATTGAAAAATATAATATGTAAATTGAAGAATGTTCACGTCGGATATCTGAAAATATATTACTAGTGCAAATATTTCTGAATTTTTTTTTCTTTTAATAATAAAGATCTTATACATATATATAATTACTATAACTGGAAACAATACCATTGTTTATTTGTTTACTAGGTCAAGTGCTACTGTCATATGGCTTATTGGTGTAAAATTTCATATGTTCATTGATTAAGTTCATTGATTGATGTAACAAATAAAATTCTGATGGATTGATTAACCTAGCCTAATCTTGTAAGCTTAATTTAAAATAATTATTTTGTTTTTTGATAATAAAGAGCGTTCTTAGTTGTAACAAATTTTTATAAGATTTATTTAATTAAAGATTTTTGGTTCTTCTACAACAATCTCACCGTCAAATGTTAATATGGTCAGTTCAAGCCCTAGTAATGAAATAAAATCATCAGGATAAACCATCTTATCAGGGCTTATCATCATTGACGGTTTTAAGAAATAACAGGTTATTTTTTATAAATGCCCTTGTATATTGAATAAAGTTCTTTATTTACTATGTTAATGTAAAGTATTTATATTGTGCTTCCATATTTAAATCAATATGAGGCTCAATTATATGCACAGCCTTTTTTATATTGCTAATAATAATTTTTTTTTTTTCAGTAATATCCAATATTTAAAATATTTCGTAGATATTTTTTGTTTACTGTAGAAATCATTTTCTTTTTCTCGAAGGTACCATATTATTTTTAGGAGTTACTGTAATCATTTAAGTATCACAAAGGTCAATATACCTTGCGATGAGAACCAATAAAATCTAATTAAAATTCATATAATTTTCTTATTACTTCATACAGCAAATAACCCCTTAATATTTTGTTGAGCGAACTTCAATTTTTAATAATTTTAACAAATGAGATTTAAACGTTTCATAGT
Source organism: Oehlia diaphana (assembly GCA_003833135.1). Classification (NCBI taxonomy): domain Eukaryota; kingdom Fungi; phylum Glomeromycota; class Glomeromycetes; order Glomerales; family Glomeraceae; genus Oehlia; species Oehlia diaphana. The sequence goes on along the minus strand of QZLH01000417.1, from coordinate 35,328 downwards.
ATATATTTTTATAACTTTGAAATATATTTTGAATTCCATTTATGTACTAAAACAATATAAAGGGTATAACTAAAATTTTCAAGGGGGTGGGAGTATCTTACACGGTTCCATAAAGAACATGATTGGTTGCACGTGATTACAAAAACCTTACCAGCAGTTATGTAGACTCGATCAACATGAACACAAATTTCCCCAATATTTTGCTCAATCTCTCTTTGCATAAAAATCAAGTAACATCATTGGACGATTTTTTTTAGTAGAAGCACCAAGTTCATGTAGAATGAGAAATCTGGATTCTTTACTTTATATAATTAGAATAATTTAGACCATTTTTATTTTAAACTTTTTTTGGCCAACAAAAAGAAACAAACTTAAATTTAAAAATTGGAGTGTTAAAAGAAAAATGATGTATGTAATACTATGTAATAGAGATGAAAAAAAAACAAGAAACGCGTTAAATGTCGAATTTTCAAAAGATTCGGTATTTAGAATATTGAAATCAAAGATTTCTACTGATACTGAATGATTTTACCATTTTAGATTTTGATGCTCCGGAAATGGAAATCACAATTATTCGAATCATCCTACTAAAAAGTTGTGGGCAATACCTTTTTTATTTTTAAAAAATTTTTTATTTAATTAATTAATATTAATTATTCTCAAGAAAATATTTACTAAAAAGAGATTATTCAAATATATACTCATTTGTACAAGAAACAAGAAAAAAAACAAGTATTATTCCTAAATTATTTTGTCAGCCGCATACGGGTGCGTAAACCCGATCCAACTTTAAAATTAAAATTAAATATTAAAAACACGATCTCCTCAGATAATGTTAAAATATTACAATAAATTATTCTTTTTAAAGTTATATTATTATCTTTATTTGTATGATTCATTTGAACAGCTATTTCATTGTTTCTTCACAATATAAACGATAATCAATATAAAACGAGATGGTACAAATCAAATTTGCAGTCAAGGTTGGTACAAAAAGTGAAACAAAATGCTAATTATATACAAGGTTGACTCACTCAATGACTTTTATTATTAAGGTTATGAAGATTTAAAAGATTAAAAAATTCAATAATATTCCGTTTAAAATAAATTGTATAGATAAAACCGTAATGATTTTGTTATTTAAACAGTCATATTTTGTGTCCTTGCTTGAGTTTTATCAAGTAAAAAAAAAAAAAAACATCAATATTTATTGTCTAATTTTTGATAATGCAACGAAATTTAGGATTTTCTCAATTACGTTCCCTCGCCTTTAATAACACGCCAAAGAACACAAACCGATGTAAAACTGACATCGTCCAAAACTTGCCCACAGAAATCTTAATTCAAATATTTGGTAATATAATTTCGACTAATTTTATGAGGATTTCCGATGACGATGAATTTTTCATCCTTGAAATAGAAAGGACCGAAATACGTTTAACGTGTAAAAGATGGAATCATATTATAATCAGTTTAATAAGTGATGCTTATTATGATATCCGTAATATTTATGTAAGTTATCAAATTGTATTAATATGATATATACTATATTATGAATTACTAATTTCATTTTACAGAAACATAAATTAGAATTTGTCGTACCTCCTCCTACCTTAAAGAGTCTCGATATAGTTGATAGTCGTTACTTGCATATAAATAATTGTGATCCGCATGTTTTTCATGATTCTTATAATTGGAACTCCGAAAGCATGATAAACGAATGGTTGAATAATAAAAATTTAAAACACGTAAAAAAACTTCACCTCTATGGTTGTATGGATTTAACTGCAGACGGGTATATAATTTATATAATAATAATAATAATATAATATTTACCTTATTTAAAATATTTTATGCATTAAATTTTATTTTTAGATTTTCTAATATATTTGATCAATTAATTGATCTTTCAATTATAAATTGTCCTCAAAGTAAGATTTTTATTTTTATTTTTAATTATTTAATATATTAATTTTATTTATCATAAATTTTTAGTAACCGAAAAATCTTTATCTATAATGTTAAAGAAACTTAAAAATCTTGAATCATTGACAATTAACACCGATAAATTCTTTAATACACAATTAAATGAATTGATCGAAATTTTTTCGCCAAAATTATGTAATTTGAAGTTAGTAATCCCTTATACTTTTAATTTAAAACATAATATTTGTTTTCAATTGATGGATTTAAATTCTTTACCTAAATCGATCAATAGTTTCATTCTGTGTTTACAAATTCAATCTTATGAAAATCAAATTTTTACATCAACACCTCCCCCTAATACATTGAAACGTTTAGACGTTTCAAATTGTTTTTTTTAAAAAATTTATTTGATATTCCAAAGTTTCTTACTCACCTGACTGTTAGTTATCCATCATTTCCTCGTAATACGATTAAACTCCCTTCAACTATTGAATATTTAAATATTTCTGGTTACATTCGTAATACTCTACATTCTTCATCAAATTGTCCTTATTACTATTGTAAAAAATGGATATATACATTCCCGATTAACGCTCCCTTTCTTCATACCTTGATCTTACACATGTACGCATCTCCTACATTACTTTTTTCAGCAATAGTTCGTTTTGCGGACACATTACGTTATTTAGATTGTCGAATATTATTATTAAATACGATTGATATAAGTACTTGTGAGGCTCCATGTCATATCGGGAGACAATATCAGCTTGAAATTATTCAAAAATTAAAAAGTCTTGTAGAATTAAGATTCCATTGTAGATTGGAAGAAAAGGAAATCGATTTATTTCCCATTACTCTGAAGAAACTTTGGTTAATAAACGGTTTTAACAATCAATCTATAACTGATTATGCTTATAGAAAAGGAATTAAAGTTTTCGAATTACGTCAAAGTTGTTAATATATATTGTAGTTGACGTAGTAAATAGCTAATTACCGTACATATATATATTAGTATTTTTTTTTCATATTTTTAAATTGTATTTTAGGAACATTTACTTTTAAATAGTATTTGATTATTTAATAAAGAATCATTTATTTTATTATTTTTATTCGTATTTTTATATTGTATTTTGATGATATACTCAAAGGGAACGATGTTCCTTATTTAAAGGAATAATTACAAAAACTATACCTATACTAAATAAATTACATGCAAATATACCCCATGAGTTAACCTAAAAACTAATAATATACATTTATAAAATATATAACTAAAAGCTATATTACTATACGCAACGCAACTTTTTAGTAATTTTTCAAATTAAAACAAAATAAACCTTTGGTGATGGTAACTGCATTTTCCCGTTTTTACCGAAAAATAAGCGATAATGCCTCTACTACCATACATATTCTGCAAAATCAAAAATTATTGCTATCAATTAGCCGATCTTTTTGTAGAGAGTCGCATTGATGAGAGTATGATAGTAAAGCAAGTAAGATGGCATACAATCTGCTCTGGTCGACAATGGCCAGTTCTCGATTCTGGCTTTTATGCATTCTTCTGTCGTAGTTACAATGAAAGCTGCTCCTTGTAAAACTTCATAGGCGTCCGAATTCCATGTCATTAAACATGAGCGTTTCGATCCATAACATTATTGTAAACTCGTTTCTTAAGGCTAACCATCCGTGAAAAATTTAACTCTTGTAAATGCGACAGTCGTTCTTTGATGTGAATAAGTCTTTGTCCTATCTCGGAGGAGCCAAACCATTGATCAATCCAACGGAATCTGTCTTCTACAAGACAGAGAAATTCCACTTGGTCTAATTCAAGTTCTGCCCTCTTTCATATTAATGTTCTTTTCCCCCCTTCCATGGGTTGACGTCCTGGGTTCACTTGGTGTCATGTTATTTGGGAGAAGTAATGATTGTTGGGTAATATTCGTTCTTGCCTTAGTCTAATCATGATGGTTTCTAAAGTCTATTTATAAAGACTTAAAAGGTTATAGCTTAAAAAAAAAATTGGTCTGAGCTCAATATTATTACACATTTTCTTTGTTGATTTGCAACCAAAGCCTTGTGGCAAAGCACAAACAAAAAGCAATATTCTAATTAGATAATGAAACAGCATGTCTTTAGATATCCAAACCTTGTAAGCCAAATTATAATGAATATGATGAGAGTGACTTTGCAAAATTTTACATAATTATCATGTGTTTTATTCAGCCTTCTTTATCGAACGCCCCTTTTTAGATAAATATTTCATGCATCAAAAAAAAAAAAGACGCAATGATACAAAAACAAAGAAATCAATCACTACGTGTTAGTTTTTATGACTATAATAAGATCTCTGCTATGTTTGAACCCACCTTGTTTATCATATTCAAACTTTGATAAATCCGTGATGTGATTCGTGGCTATATACTTTCATAAAGAATATAGGCCTACATTCCCTTCATGGAAGAGTATAGATGTTTTGGGTATGCTCATTGAGTGTTTAATCAACTGTAAGATTGGACGTTCAATGCTTTCCCATTCTTTTTTTGATAAACTCAATGTTTGGCTAAGGTATGATATCTTTGGGTATAGCACCTTATTGACCAGGTATACTATGTGAGCTCTGGATAGCGATTTCCTACGAACTGATTGTAGGAACACGTCTTTGATGCCCATTATACGTTGCTTGTTCAATGATCGAGCTCTTTTTTCCGCTAGCCATATACCTAAATAGCGAATGTCTCCTTTGGAAGCTAATACTAGATCATCGGTGGAGTTACCTAAATAAACTTTATCATCTTTAGGTAACGGTGAATTAAAAATTAAGAGATCACACTTTTACACATTGATATATCCATCATGTTGTAAAAGGAGTTGACTATATTTAAAAGTGCTTGCATTCCATCTTTCGACGTTTCTATAAACGCTGTATCGTCCATCTACACCGTAACCGCTATTCTTTTCCTATAGTCCACCCAGCTATTAGAACTACAACTAATTTCAATACCCAAATTCTTTATGGTTTGTCTGGTGTCTTTTGGTAATTGCGTTGGGTAACGGGTCGTAATATATTCGCCATAAAACGAGAGAGAGACTGTCTCCTTGATCTATTACATCTCCGGCCTCAAAAGAAAGGAGTCAGTCCAAACGATGTTAGGATTTGAGCTTTTCTTCCTTAAAAAAGGTTAATTATTAGCTTGATTATAATTTGCGGAACATCTATACGTTGCAATGCAAGTTCAAGGCCCTTAACACTAATGAATTAAATACCTTTGCTATGTCCTGAAACATAATCCATAACTGTTTGTGTTGGTCTTGGCGTCCGCTATCAAATTGTTGATTAGTTGTATAGGCGTTGACGTTGAATCTCCTTTAAGGCCACAAAAATTGTCCGAACATAATATTCCTTATTATCATTAAATATCGTTCCCAACCTGGAACTTATAATTTTGGTTAAAAGTTTTCTAAATGTATCTAATGGTGCTATTGGTCTAACATTGACCATATTGTAACTAAATTTCTCTGATTTCGAAATGGGAATTATCGTTGAAGATTTCCATTGTTCAGAGATGTGTCCTGAAACTAGTATAAGGTTGTATGTTTCACTTATCAGATTATGTAACCTTGAGGGAAGCTTCTTTGATCATGAGGTACCCAATACCCGATTTACCAGGCGCTGATTTTCATTGATAACCTTTAGCATATTTTCCCATTCGAGCGAAGATGATAAATCCAAGCAGATTCAATTTATTTTAATGAGAGTAATAAATGGTATAAATTTCATTGAATCTGATTACTAGTTAAACAGTGCTTTAGAAACAAAGCAATTCAGCATATACGTCCCAAGATGAAGCAATAGCTCACGACTTTATACTTGTTTGTTTAAATAAAGTGATTCCAGATATTGGTTTTCGGAGATTTCCTTAAGGAGTCCGCTATATTTTGATCGATGTTGACCCATAGGTGTGTATACATATTGCCAAAATGCAGGCATGTCAGAAGTCCTGTGAATTTGATATTTCTTGTTCTAAACTGATGCGAATATGAAGATACTGCATGCTCTGCTACCTCTTTTGGATCTACCAATAATTCCATTTCTTCTGTCGGGTGTTTGTTTTAATAATCTGTCAATCGGAATGTTATGCTTTTGTTTATCCAACACACATTTCTAATCCATTTTGACTGTTCCGTTTCAATTTGTTGGATTCGTTTTTCTATGGCATCGGTGATTTCTTTACGTTGCTTTTCCATTTTCCATAAACAAAAATTTTTCGTGCTTTTGTCGAGCCCTATAAGTCTTATTTACAATATCTATCCAATTGGGTGTAAATGGCTTGACATTATTAGATAACCTCATATCCTCGACCTCAGGGTCCCATTCAGTTAAAACGTGGTTTAAATCTGACGCATTGTTGCCCCCTTCCTTATCTCCATTCATGTTAGTGATAATTTAGCCACCGAGCGAGGTTCCGAGTATATTTCTCCGCAATCGTTTTCGAAGATTTTCTATTGCGTTTCCTATTCATGACTCCCGATTCCTCTGAGGCAGTTTGGATATTGCAATGACCCCGTGATATATTCCCATGCGTCCTCAATAATAACCTTAGCATCCTCCGGGTTCACTTTGTCTGGTCCTGTGTTTTGACATAATCTATATCCATAGTTCTAACTTTAGGATTAGTTATTTGTTCCGTTACCTTTGTGTGGCTTCTGGCATGTCAGATTTCTCCAGCAAAAAAGGCAACCGTGAGAATAGAATGATCACATGATCTGACTTGTACAAATCGCGAATCGCTCCGGTGATCTATTCTTGTACTCGTGTTTCCTACTAGACCCAGGAGTAACGTCTTAAGTTCGGAGCAAACTGAAGTAACATATTATATTAATTGTTGAATTAAAAGAAGAACAAAATAATGTTTCTCAGGCTCTCTTTATACTTGACACCACCCTGACAAATATTCTTCTTGGAGTTGTTGTTGTTATTATAATTGTTATTGGCTTATTGCTGCTAATAGATTTGCTCAGACTACAAAACCCCACATTCGGTCAAGGGTGCAACTTCTTTTTGTAATATATGGACTTATTTTATTAAAAATTGAAAAAGATTGTAACACCAAATTAGTCAAAAACTAAGTAAATAAGGTCAATAGTTCAAAAAAGTTCTGCAGAAAGAGTCTGTTCAAAACTTAGATGTTCTAGAAGTATAAGTATTCCATCTATAAGCTGATAAAATCAACCATTCAACATCTTAAGAACTTTGTGTATAATACTCATCTTTGAGTTTTGAACTTTGGATTTTTAAGCAGCTTTTAAAGCTTAAAAATATGCTGTAAACTTTTGGTAAAAAGTGTTAGAATATTGGCAAGTTATATTGAAAATAGAATATAAATTCTTACAAAGGTCAGAAAGTAAGAAAAAGAAAGTATTAAAGTATAAAGTGTAATACAGTAATTATTTATAGATTATTTTATAAATCTTTCAATTTTTTCAATTTTTTCAATTTAATTTTCTTAATTTATTTAATTTATTTGATTTATTTGATTTATTTCTTTTGAAAACTCTTTTCCATTACCTTCAATTTACTATATTAACAAAAAACTTAGAAAAATTTTCTTGTTAAAACTTCTATTTTTTTTTTATTTTAATTACTTTTGGGTATATCTTCTACTCATAACAGGAAAAAGACTGCTTAATATACTTAACAACCTTACTAAATAAAATTATTACTTTACTGATTCTTTTTTTGCCTGTTCAAACTCAATATCAAAATAACCGCTTTCTACTTCTTAAAAATAATAAACATACTAAAATTACTGAAGAAATAGATACTGATAAACCTACTCCATCTGTAACTCCTATTACTCCTATTACTACTGCTTTCTAAACCTCTTTTTTTGATTTCTTTATACAATATACATACTACTTCTGGCTTCTTTAATACAGTTATTCTTACAGATATAATTATTACTACTAATTGCACCTCTTTTTTTGATGCTTTTACAGTTACCATTAAGGCTAACTTTATCAAATATTATATTATAATTTATATACTTAATACTATTAAAGGTTTTTGAAAAAAGTTCACTTTAAACTATATTGCCTGTGCTTTTAGATAATATACCTATTTCTTTTTTTATTGTCAAAGCACAAAAAAAAATAAAAAAATTTTTTCACAAAATTTTTTTATATTTTGCTGTTACTTTTAATATGTGAGAATTTTTTACTTTTGCTGTTAATACTTAATACTAATCAGAATCTAATAATATTTTATCTGACTTATACATATTGCCCAAATTATTTTGAGCTGCCGTAATTATAAGTAAAATCCCAAATTCAATTATAGTATCCCAAATTATTTTGGCACTTTATATAGTAAATTACATATAAACTGAATAAATTATGACATTCCAAATTATAATTATGGCATCCCAAAATAATTTGGATAGCATATATAGTCTGACTTGAATACATTATGGTTTTCAATTAAAAAAGCTATTTTAAAAACTACTGCTTCTTCTTTTTCTATTCAAAAGATTATTATAAACTATTTGAAAAAATATCTATCTGCAATTTCTTCATTAATTTTACATCTACAAACCATTAACTCTTTTACATCATTCTTTTAACTTCTGCTATTATTACTTCAATTGAATTAATATTAATTTATTCACATTTCCTATATTAATACTACTTTTTTTGTTCAGTATTCAAATTTTAACCTTCTTATTATTAGATTATAAAATATAATGCAGTAATTTTATATAAATTATTTTATAGATCCCTTGATTTTTTTAATTTATTTAATTTTTTGATATATTTGATTTATTGATTTATTTAATTTATTTATTTTATCTATTATAATTATTTTATTTAACTTATTTATTATTTATTTTATCTATAATAATTATTTTATTTAACTTATTTATTATTTATTTTATTAATTATTTTCATTTTTTACTTTTAATTTATTTAAATAGTATTAAGATTTTACTTAGGGCTCCGATCAGTTCGGTTCGGTACGGTTTTTGCCAAAACCGAAACCGAACCGAATTGATTGGTAACGGTATTGTTAATTACTGAAACCGATCGGTTTCGGTAATCATCAGTACCGAAACCGACCAGTAATTACCAAAAACTGAACTGATTTACCGATTCATTATTGGTTCGATTTTTAACGTTTTCGCAACGTTATTTATTAAAAAAATGTGCGAAAACGTGAAATTATTAATAAAAAATGTTTTCGCAACATTTTCTATTAAAAGAATTAAAAAAACGTTGTGAAAACGTTTTTTATTAAGCAATTTAATAAAAAAAATGGTTTCGCAACATTTTTTGTTAAAACAATTAAAAAATGTTGCGAAACGTTTTTTATTATTAAATTACTTGATAAATAACGTTTTCGCAACATTTTTTATTAAAACAATTAAAAACGTTTGCGAAAAACGTTTTTTTTATAAAATTATTAATAAAAAACGTTTCGCAACGTTTTTTGTTCAAATAATTAAAAACGTTGCGAAAAACGTTTTTTATTGCCAAATTACATGTTAAAAAACGTTTTAAAACGTTTTTTAACAGTTTCAATAAAAAATGTTGCAAAACATTTTTTTATACATGTTAAAAACGTTCCGCAACGTTTTTTAACTATTTTGATAAAAAAACGTTGCAAAACGTTTTTTTATTTATTAATTTTACATGTTAAAAAACATTTTGCAACGTTTTTTAACTTCGGTAAATCGGTTCGGTAAATCGCAAAACTGATACCGAAACCGCAGTTACCGAAACCGATCGATAATTTACCGAATGGTTCAGTTTCGGTAAATTGCAAAACTAAAACCGATCTGATACCGAAACTGATCAGTTCAGTTCGGTATTTACCGATACCGATCGGAGCCCTAATTTTACTTAGTTAAGAAGGTTAGATAATTAGCAATTAAGAATTATATTGTAATTTTTAGATTATACAAAAAGATCATTAAGATATAATTCAAAATATTAATTTTTATTTTAATATTTTTATAATAGTAATATGGTCTATACTCTATAGTAATGTTAGTTTGTAATTTGTTAACTTAAATTACAGAATTTATAAATTAAGAAAAGTTCATTAAAAATAAGTTGTATTTGTATAGCTTTAACTGTCTAACTGTATTTACATAAAGTCCTAATTAGAATGATAAATAGTTTATTTTGAATAGATAGTTTATTTACTTTCTTTGTACTTTATGTATAATAATTAACTTATTTTTTAGTAAATATATAATGATTAAACAAAAAAAAATATTTGCAAATACTTTTTTTAATTAATTAATTGTATATCAATTATTATATTTTTTTTTTTTTTTTTTTTTGTATATCAATTATATTATTTTTTATTTTATTAATTAAGTTAAATCTTTATAATCAAGTTAATATGAAAAAATAACAAGAAAAAAAAATCATTGAATTTTTTTTAGATATTTAAAAAAAATTTAATAAGTATATTTTAGATTAAAATTTGAATGTATCTGCATTTTAAATACATTTTTTTTAAAAAAAAAATTTTTATATAATAAAAATGCTAATTATTTTATTACATAATATCAAAGAATTTATGTAAATTTTTATTATTTTATTATTTTAACTTATGATTTTTTTAAATAAAATACAGTTTATATCTTATACACTTATATCTTATACATTTACAAATATATTTTAAAATCTTATAATATATATGTATATTTTTACCTTATACTATGAAGATGCATTTAAATGCAAATGCATTTAAATTTTAAACTCTTATATTTTTAGAAAGAACTTTGATCTAATTATTCAAGTTTCCAATTTTATTTATCTGTCACTTTAGCTATTTTAAATAAAATTGGATGGAAATTTTATCAAAAAATCATATAATGAATATTTATTTATATTTAATATAATACTTTTTAACTCTAACATAAACTGTAATTATATTAAAATTGTTTATAATAAATGATTTATTAAGATAGAATTTTTTTAATTAAAAAAAAATATTTTTTATTAGATTAATACTTTATTAATAATGTTAAATTTTCTTAATGTATTATACAATTCTTATATAAGCTTTATATAAAATATTTTAAATCTGAAAATATATAATTATTATCAATTGTAAAATATATAATTTTAATATATTTTTAATAAGTCTTACAATTTTTATATTTTTACAAAATTTTACTTATATATTATTATCCTATTAATAATTAAAGTAATAATATTTTATTTAATAAATTAACTAGAATTTAACTTAATAAAAAAATCTTAAATTGATTACAAATAATCATATGAAATAATATTGGATATTTAATAGATTTTTATTATTAAAATAGTATAAACTTTATATATAATGAAAATATAGATAATTCTTATTTACAAAATCAACTATTTGAATTATACTATTAGAAATAATTTTTTTTTTTGATATAATCTGAAAATTGCAATACAATTTTTGACTACTAACTATTTGAGTAAAACTTTAATATTATTTATAATAAAGTTAAAAATAAAAATATTATATACTTATGTATATTAAATCTTTATTTCTGAATTTTTAAAAATCAAGTTTATACTTAGTATATATAGTATATTTTTATAATATATATATTTTATATTTGAATATATTTGAATATATTTTAAAATAGATTAATTCATTAATATTTATATTTTATTTTTAAATAATATTAAAAGAATAAAATAGATTTCAAATAAATTAATCTCTTTTTTTTTGTATAAAATTATAAATATTAGTGATTGAAATATTATTATTTATTATTTTTTATTACATTTTAATAATATTTTATTAAATAAAAGTAAAAAAAATGAGTTTATAAAATTAAAATTAATTATCTTTTTTAATTTTTTTAAAAATAATAATTATTGAATTAAATAATTTTTTAAAAAATATTTCAATATAAAACTTTAAAATTAACTAAAATTTTTTAAAAAAAAGTTAAAATATATCAATATAAAAATATATTTTAATATTATTTTAAAATATTATAAAAGTACTTAAATTAGTAGTTTAAATTAATTATCTAATAAACTTTATTATTTTTTATTTTAAATAATAAATATATATATTAAGATTTTAATTTATTATTTATTTGTTTATTTTATTAAATTTTAATTTAGTTATAATTATATATTATTTTAAATATTATTTTTTATAAATAATATTTATTAAAAAATTTATATTAAATACAGTTAAATTTTTATAAAATTAAAAGTACTATTTATTGATACTATTAATAAATTTTTTTTAAAAAAAACTTTATACAATTATTTTTAATTAATAATAATAATCCTTTTTTTTAAAAAGTTTAAAATTTGAACACACTACTCTTTTTTGGAAATTTTTAAATAGTAAATTAATAATTGTACTAATATTATAAATTTATTTGTATTAAAATTAATTTTATATTTATATTATTTTATTTATATAATAATATATAATTATTATTTATTTGTTTATTTTATTTTTTATAAATAATATTTATTAAAAAATATATATCAAATACAATCAAATTTTTATAAAATTAAAAGTACTATTAACACTATTAATAAATTTTTTTTAAAAAAAAACTTTATTTTTAAATAATAATAATAATCCTTTTTTTTAAAGAGTTTAAAATTTAAAACACACCACCCTTTTTTGGAAATTTTTAAATAGTAAATTTGTTGATTATGTTATGATCAGCTATTTAATAATTTCCAAAAAAGGGTACATTGCAACGCACCTGCATAAAATTATTATTTCCTTTTTAAATATCCAATTTGAATGTTATCTGAATATCTATTTAAAATTATTTAGCTTTTGCTAAATAATAAGCAATGCAAATATATAAACTAATAATTTAATAGATAGTTAACAGATATTATAGATTTTTTTTTTTGTTTTTTATATATATTATATATTTATTTATTAATATATACTAGCAAAATCTAATGATTTAAATACTATTAAATTACTTTTTATTTTATAATAATAATTAATTATCATTATTATAAATTTTATAATTATATATTATTTTTATTAGTAATTATAATCACTGAATTCCAGTTATAAGAAATAATTTTAGCTAAATATTATAATTTTTAACTAGTATTAAATCTTTTTATTAAGAAAAATTTATAATTCTTATTATTACAATTAAAGTTAGAATTTTATTATATTTAATAATTTTAATTAAAATTTATTTTACCGGTATTTAAACTTATATTTACCATCTACTTTATACAAATATCATACAATTACTGATTTTGAGATCTGTCTATATAATAAATTATTTTTAATTTAATTAATTTTTTAATTATTGGGGTTTCAATCCATTTTTTTAGATTATTACATGATAAAGTAATTATATTAACAATATTTTATTTCATATTTATTTAAATTCAAAATGCACGTGAAAAACATGCAATTAAGTATGTGTATATCACGTGACAGAGATTTCTACAGTAAGTCTTAAACATGTTGCATGTACATGCATCTATTATTTATTCAGTGAAGCATTTGCCGCGTGTTACTAACAAAAAAACAGTGATTGATTTTTGTATATTAAAGATTTTTAGTGCCCCATATTGATAAAAAAATTCGATAAAATGGAATAAATATTTTTATTCAAGTATATACATATACACATATGCAAAATATTTATAAATTATATTTTATTATTTTTATAGGAATAAAGAATTTTAGTTAAGCAAAGCGATTCGTGTTTAATTTCATCAAGACAATTACGTAGAGATTATATGTTGAGGATTTGTTCAGTTAACTGTCACGATTTAAGTAGAAAATTTATATTATTTTCTTTTTATAGATGTCAATGCAAAAAAAGTTTGAACATTCTTGAGAAAATTTAAGCAACATTGTAAACATTTATGAAAAAAAGAATCTCGGGAAAATATCCAAGAATTTTCACGTGAAATAACCCAATAAGTATAAATTTATTAAAAAGAAAAGTCTAATAAAATAAAGAAAAATAATAATGAAAATAAAAAACAAAACAAAACAAAAAGAAGCAGATACAAGAGAGAGAGAAAAAAAAAAAATAACGTTCAAAAAAATAACGTACAAAAAATAACGTTCAATGAGAAATTTCAACGGCAATCGGGAATATATATATAGTAAATACGATTTAGAATCTCCGAGATATAAAAGAAAAAGAAAATAAAACGAAAACGAAAAGGAAGGTAAGGTGTGGATATATAGAAAAAAAAAAAACTATTGAAATTTTGTAACCCAGTAAAAATCTTGAATCGTTTTACGAAATTCTATTTGTACAAAAAAAAAAAAAAAAGATTAATATGTGATATTTTTTCACGAATTATAATTTAATTCATTCGTTTAACCTACCGAACTCTTCTCTCATCATTTTTTTATTTTTTTTTATTTTTTTATTTTTGTGTTTTTTCGTTTTTTGTTGGGGAAAAAAAGCTTATGAATCATAATTTCATAATTTTATGTATATATTAATTATAGGTTTAACACGGACTGGGCATAATTTTGAATTTTTTCATTTCATGAAATTCTTATAAAGATTTTTATTCGAGACTTAAATGGCTGCTTTTATAAATATCATGAAACTTGCGCAGTAATGAAAAGTTGTATGAAACTTGAAACGAGTAAGGGGAAGGAATACACATAATAAAAGTCAAGGCCGAATTGTTAATTGAAAGAAGAACAAACGCGTAACTTGGCGTACATAAATTAATGATTATGCATTTGAGTTTACGTATGAATAATAACTTTTTCTTTTTTCAAAAAAGTAACAAACACGAAAATAAATAAATGTTATACTTTAAACAAATAGAGAAATAGCGCGTCAGTGGCGTAAAATCAACATAATGAATTCTTTTTTGATTAATAATTATACAGATTAAGTATATATTAAAAGAAGGTTTTATTTTGAAAGAAAATTAACAAAGAGATAATTATTTAAAACATATGCATGAAACAAACATTAAAGTTCCGCGAAGAATGACCAAAAAGTAAAACAAGTAGAAAACTCGATATATAACAGATAAGGGATAAAAAATAAAAAAAGGAAAGTACCCATTTCAATTCAAATAAGGTTAAGATATAAATATATATATTTGTATATTCACATATGTAAATATATGAACTTTTATATTAACAACCCGATTAGATAATGTACCACGGAATACAATGATTAAAAAAAAGATTATTATTTTACTTTTTTATTAATGATTGATAATTATTTTTCTTTTTACCAATCCCTTTGCAGATCATTTAATTCATAATAAAATTTTCTTCAAAGTTACAAGGGAACTTTTTCTCACCCTCTTATATTATGGTTCTGGTACCCTGTACAATGTCTATCAATAATAGGATCCTGTATCAATTAAATAAATATGAGTACGTTTTTGAAACATCACATGCATATGTTGAAAATTCAAAAAAAAAAAAAAAATATTTATTTAAAAAACCTTATCGAAAAAATTAGCCAACAGCAGGGTAAGTATTAACAAATACATCATTTTTATTGAACTATAAATCACTGTTTTATTTATTCTTTTTCTTTTTTTGTTATCATTCAGTCGACCATCGTATGATCTTTATTAAAGTAATTCCGTAACGGATCAAACCCTAATATAATTATCAGATCAACAATGGCTATACGATAATTAATCTCCGTAATTTTTTTTTTCTGTCATCATGTCATCAAAAGGAATTGATCTACAAGTCAATCGTTATTATTGATTAATTATTGGGCGAAAATAGTTTGTTTAGTAAAGAAAAAAACAAAAAATTATTAAATGCAGTATTATTATTTTCTTTTTTTTTACAAAGAAATTAAAATAAAATCAAAAAAATATATGAAAAAAATATAGTTTTTATTATAAATAATATTTTTATTAAATTTAAAAATAGGTTTTAATAAAATAGATATAGGTTTAATAAATTAGAAATAGATTTAATAAAATAGAAATAGATTTCAATTAAAATTTAAAATGAAAAAAAAAAAATAGTTATTTTTTTTCTTCTGATTGTTAAAAAAAAATTTATTTGTTTTTTTTTTTAGTACTTCGTTACAAAAAATACAAACAAATTTTTAAAAAAAATGGTAAAATACGGAAAACAATTATTTTTTATTATATGTGAATATTTAAAGTTTGAGTTTTCCTTAATTATTATAGTTTCGGGTTATACGATACTCTGGCTAAATTACAGGTTTATTAAGTTGTAAATAAATTGTAAATAAATCGTAAATAAATTTGTAAATAAATTTGTAAATAATTGTAAATCGTTGAAATAATTGATACTGTGATTTGAATGATTGGTTATTCAATAACTCTTTTTTTGGTTTCAATGATTCCGTTGTCAACTCTATATTCGTGAAATTCAGGGGAACTGAATTTTTTCATAAAAAAAAAAAAAAAAAATAAAATAATTGCTAATGTTAGAGAATACATTAAATTATCTCAATAGGTTTCTTTCATTTTCGAATCAACAAATGGTATTGTACAACCTCTAAAATTCTTCCCTCCGATTATTACCACAATAACGTATACTGTATACATGATTGTAATTCACGCCAGTTGTCGATCGATTTACAATTACGATTTGCTGTTTTTTTGCGGCTTAACTGGATGATCAGATTGATAAAAAAAATTACTGATTTTATTATGATATCAAACTAGATTAATAACTCGTCAATTATGATTAACAAAAATGTTATCAAAATTACTAAATGTAGAAATATTAAAGGTTCCAGACACCGAATACGGATATAAGCATAACTTCTTTACAGCCTGATACAGCCATATCCACGCTTAATAAATTTCTTTTAAATTACGCGACAAAAAAATCTGATTACTTTTTTTTTAAATTTGACTATTTTTCAATCATGACTATTTATTAATATTATGACTATTTTTTAATCATAGCTACAAGTCTATTCCTATTATTCAAGCATGCCTATTCTTCAAACATTCTCAAATAAGACTATTTCTTGAACCCGACTGCTTTTTTTAATTATGACTACTTTTTAACTGTGATTCTCAAATTATTTTATACTTGAGATCATTTTATATCAGATCATCGTTTTAAAACACGAAGGAAAAGTGCTTTTAAAACGTTAATATTAATATAATCTTCAAGTTAATCAAGTATCCTAAATTCTTTTTATTTGAAATTGAAAAAATTATATATTTCATTTTAAAATTAAAAATGTCAAAATGATGGCACCGCCGAATTTACTACGGATCATCACAAATGAATAGGCAACTTAATCTTATTCTTTCTACTACCCAAGAAACTAACATAAATGATAATGCATCTCATTTATAATCAATAGTTCAAATTCTAAAATTGGATTAACTCGTGATTCTGTAATACTCGTGACTTGAGCAACATTTATGATGAAAATCACAATCGCGAATCATTAATGATGTCTACGATTCACAACTTTGAGCAACATTCATAAGAATCACAACCGATTAATGTGATTAATTTGGGATTTTGATATATTGTATGAATTCTGACGAATTCGATGGATTGCAAATTGTAATTATAAATTATCAAGAAAAAGAGATTTCATGGAATTACAAATTTAATTTTAATAGATTATAATTTCATTATTTATATACATTATGAATTCTCTTGACCGTTAGAGTCGTCCCCATGATGAAAATAATTATAATATATATATGGGGTCTATTTAAATTATAGTGTCATATGAATCATCCATTAGACGAATTTATTAATATATTTCATGCCATGCCGAGCTAATTGATAATTCAAGTTGGACTGACCCGGAAGACGAAAAAAATAGATGAATTTATTAATATATATCATGCCATGCCGGGCTGATTGATAATTCAAGTTGGAGTGACCCGGAAGACGAAAAAAATAGACGAATTTATTAATATATTTCATGTCATGCCGGGCTGATTGATAATTCAAGTTGGACTGGCCTGGAAGACGAAAAAATAATTATCTTTTTTATATATTATTATTAATTCACATTATTTTTCATTTCATTTCGTGTATTCATTTATTTTATAATAAAAATTAATTACGCTGATGCTCGCTAACGAGCGAATATTTTTTTATTGGCACTTTTTATGATTTATATCGAAATATCAAAATTGTACACATTATCTTTATTAGGATGTGCGGGATTTAGCAATTTCTCAACCAAATTTTACGTAATAATGCAAATGGTTTGTTTTACATACAGGTTTGAGTTTCAAAATACGTTATGGCTATTATTCCTATTAATTAGAAAAAAAACAGGAAATAAAAAATAAATAATTTTCTAATCGTGATATATTAATTATGAAAAAATTATGAATGAAATTAATTAATGAGATTTTTTTTTTATGACAAGTCCAAAACCGGGTGTTCCCGTCCTAAATAGTAAAGAAAAAGGTAGTTAATGATTTCTGTAAAAAATTGCTACATTCTCTTCTGACCATTAAATTAAACCTTCCATAGTTCCATTTTCGAAAGATTGAAGTTCAGGTACCCAAGAGCTAATGTTCTGTTCATACAAAATAAAAGAAAAAGTAGTTATGTAATCTAGTATAATGATTATTTCTTAAGGAAAAATATGTATATAAAATAGTTTCCGAGAGCATAGTTCCAATAATTATTTATTTTGAAAGCTCCACTTTACAATTTCTAAACTACTTACTGAATAAGAAATCAATTTATACGGAATGTTTATAAAAATGAAACCGAGTATATAGAATGCATAAAGAATGCAAAAAAACTTGATTTAAAAAAAAACATTACAAAAGAAAATCCTTTTTTTTTTTAGTGAAATTATTTATTTAATCTGATCATCGAGGTACAAAAAAAAATTCCGATATCGATCGGTTCAGCTTGACTTTTACCGGTCCTTGACTTTGGCTTCAATTCGGACCGTTAGCATCATTAGTAAAATTACATGAATTGATTGGTGCTTTTCAGCCTTTCAAAGTTTCAAATAATAAAGTTATCCGTAAATATTATTGAATCCGTAAATATTATTATTTTATTATTGAAAAAGCCTTATTACTGTGCCTGCTTTTTTTTTTGCTTTTTTGATTTTGATTTTTGATTTAATAAAAAAATAAATATTTATTACAATTATAATTAAATAAATAAAAAAAAAAATTTCAGCCTAGATTCTTGAATTTTGCCTCAATTTTTTGGTTTTTTTTTTTGGTTATCGATTAAAGGCTTTTAACGTATTTTGGGCTTAACATACATCATTAATTGACCTTTTCCTTTATCTGTTATTATATACTGATATACTGTAAATCATTAATGTCATCTCGATTTAGATGATATTAATTGATTGGGCTATTGGGCTGACAAAAAAATAAACAACAATGCGCAAAAATTTTACTGATTTATTTGTTTGTTTACAATTGCGAAAAAAGAAAAAAAAATTCATTTTTTTTTTTTTTTTGAAAGAAAACATAAAATTCATAAAATTGTGATAATTTTGGTTTAGTGTTACTACAACTGTCTGTACTTTAATATTTATAAGTATTAAAATTTTTCCATCTTCATTTCTTCCTTAAATTCTTTCAAAACAAAATGGGATTTTCAGTCTTTACAATGAAACTTTACAAACTCACAGCCTTCAAAAACTTTCACAATCATTAACAAACCTTACAAATATCAAATATCTCACAATCATAACAATCATAACAATCTTATACAACTCTAAAATCTCACAAACCTCTCAAAATCTTTTAAACTTTTAAACTTCAAATCTCATAACAAATTCATGAAGCTCTCAAGCAAATAGCACAAACTTCATAAACCTCTAACTTAACATTACAAAATCTTTGCCTTATTGTGTTAAGCTAATCTATTCGCAGTTATCAACCATTTTAGCAATTTATTTATTATATTTTCATATATAAATACTTAACAATACCATAACTTGATTAAGACTATTTCCTAATAATTGGATTAAAGTATATTTAATAACTGGGTCAAATAAACATTTCCTATGGTATTTAGATAAAAAAAAAGTATTATTAGCTTTTAAGTTTTAAACATATTAGTATTATAAATTCAAAAAATTCTTATACATATAAAATACATTAATAAAATAAATTCATATATACAACCTATTAATTTCATATGCACTTTATATATTAGATTCAAATAATAATAAACACTACTAAAAAAATGACTGATAGACTTATCTATATGGAAAAGTAGACTCTAATGCAGATTAATCAAATAATACTAAATTTTAATAATACTTTCAATTGCATATTTTATATATTAGATTAAATAAATATATTATTAGATTAAAATAATAATAAATACTATTAAGAAAAGAACCATCATGGTAGGCAGACTTATTTATATGGAAATTAGAATCTTATGCAAAAATTGGCAATTATTTTTAACTGCATATTTTATATAATTAGATTAAAATAATTAATAATATATCATATTAAAATAATAATAGGCATTATTAAAAAAATGTTACTTAATAATAATAAGTACTATTAAGAAAAGATTTATTATGGTGGACAAATTCATTTATATAGAAAGTAGAATCTATGCAAATTGGCAATTATTTTCAACTGCACATTTTATATATAATTAATTAAAATAATATATTATATTAAAATAATAATAAGTATTATTAAAAAAATATTACTTAATAACTGATAAATTCATTTATATAATAGGCACTATTAAGAAAAAAGCTATTATAGTGAACCATATCCGCCGATCTGCGAAATTAACAAAATTCGTCTAAATTAAGGAATTTGACAATAATTTAATAAAAATTAGGTAAATTAAGTTTCGCAAAAATGATTACACTTGTGCTACATAATCATATGACAGATATCAAGAAATTACTTCAACAAAAAGTAGCGTTAAAAAAATTTTTTTCTTTCGTAAACTCCCTATTAAACTCCCCATCAACTCCCCCATCAACTTT